>CM075745.1:12500-215983 GCA_037974335.1 Prionace glauca | reverse complement strand
TCACGTGCTCACTGTGTAATGTACAGTTGCACATTTTCCCATATTATTGTCCATTTGCCAGATCTTTGTTAATTTGCCTAATCTATGTCCCTTTGTAGCCTCCTTACGTCGTCTTCACATATTGCTATCTTTGTGTCATCCATTTATGCTGACCATAGATATAGGAGCAGCAGTATGCCATTTGGCCCATTGAGTCTGCTCTGCCTTTCAATGAGATCATGATTAATCTAGTTTGATAATCAGAACTTCACTTTCCTGCCTTATCTCCATAACCCTTGATCCTTTACTGATTAAAAATCAGTCTGCCTCACCCTTGAACCTAATGACTGTCTATACAGCCCTCTGTTAAAGAATTCTGTAGATTTGTTACCCTCAGAAGAAATTCCTCCTGATCTCTGTCTTAATCGGGCAAACCCCTTACTCTAAAATTAGACCCTTTGATCCGAGATGCTTCCACAAGAGGAAGCAACCTGTCAAGCCCCCATTCTCTGTGTCTCAATAAGGTTGCCTCATACTACTAAACTCTGCAATTCTTCAAGGATCCGCTATGCATGCCATATGCCTCCTTCCTTTTGTACAAAGTCTGACAACACCAGGTTTTAGTCCAACCGATTTATTTGATAATATTCTCACAAGCTTTCGAGGGGACTGCCTCTTCGTCAGGTGAAAGCATTCACCTGACGAAGAGGCAGTCCCCTCGAAAGCTTGTGAGAATATTATCAAATAAATCGGTTGGACTAAAACCTGGTGTTGTCAGACTTTGTACTATGTTTACGCCAGTCCAACGCCGGCATACCCACATCCTTCCTTTTGACCAGGGCCTCAATATCCTGAGTCATCCAGGGCTCCTGACTTCTACCAACCTTGCCCTTCACTCTAAAAGGAATGTGTTTATTCTGAACCCTGGTTAACACATTTTTTGAAAGCCTCCCATTTACCAGCTGCCCCCTTCGCTGCCAACAGACTCCCCTGATCAACTTTTGAAAGTTCCTGTTTAATACCCTCAAAATGCCTTGCCCCAGTTTACAATTGTAACTTTTCGGCCAGATCTATCATTCTCCATAGCTATCTTAAAATTAATGGAATTATGGTTACTGGTCCCAAAGTGATCCCTCACTAACACTTCTGTCATCTGCCCTTCCTTATTTTCCAAAAGGAGGTCAAGTTTTGCCCCCTCTCTAGTCGGGCCATCCACAGACTGAATGACCAATTCATCCTGAATACAGTCAACAAATTTCTCTCCATCCAAGCCCCTACTGCTGTGGCTGTCCCAGTCAGTGTTGGGAAAGGTACAATCCCCTATTTTTCTTGGAGCTATCTGTGATCTCCTTACGTGTTTGCTCAATTTCCCACTGACTATTATAGGCTCCCATATAATCTTATCAAAGTGATTTCCTCCTCATTTTTCATTTCTACCCATATAGACTTAGTGGACGAACCCTTGAAATACCCTCCCTCCTTATTGCCGTGATTATGCTGGCTGCTTTTCCGAGACAGAGGGAAGAGTAAACGGAGTCGATGAACGGGAGGCTTATTTGTGTGATGAACTGGGCTACTTTATCGTTTCTTCCTTGTAGTTTTTTGCGGTCTTGGTCAGAGTTTTATGTGGTACATCTGTAAAAATCCATACAATTATACAGAGCGCATTTGAATTATTTATTTGGGATTTGAGCTTACAGAAGAAATTGATTTGAATGGTACCAGGAATGAGGGAGGAGTTGCTGTCATGTGGTGAGACTGGGGATTGTACTTCTTTCAAGCAGAGGGATTGGAGGATTTTAGTAAGAGTAAATAGTGAGATTTCCAACGACTGAAAGATCGATAACCATGTATTTTGGTTCCCGGAAGGGTAACGGGTTTTATTTAAGTTAGGCAGCATGGTCACTGCAGGCATGGAGGGCTGAAGGGCCTGTTCCTGTACTGTAATTTTCTTTGTTCTTCATATGTTACAGGTTGGTTCATCATTAGGCATGAAGAAATTAGCTATTTAATCTTCCTTGTGCTTTTAATTTTGTACCTCTGTTCTACTGTTAAGGTTTCTTCTAACCTTTCTCTAACTGCTTCATTTATTCTTTTGTGGGATGTGGGTACCACAAACATGGCCAGCATTGTTGCCCATTCCTAATTGCTCTTGAACTGAGTGGATTGCTAGGTCGTTTGAGGATAATTAATAGCAAACCAAATTGCTGTGGGTCTGGAGTCACATGCAAGGCCAATATGTAAGGATGACAGGTTTTCTTCCTGAAAGAACATTAGTGAATCAGGTGGGTTTTTACAATGACCAATGATAGTTAATTCCAAACTTTTTGACCCTTTCCAGCTGGTTAGTCATTCTGTTTTTATGCTGCTAAGTAAAGTATTTTAAGTTTCTTGAAAATAGGCATATGCTTTAGAAAGGAGAACCAGTGGATGTGATTTATTTAGATTTCTAGATGGCCTTTGACAAGGAACAAACAAAGAACAAAAAAAAAATACAGCATAGGAACAGGCCCATCGGCCCTCAAAGCCTGCACCCACCATGCTGCCCGACTTAACTAAAACCCCCTACGCTTCCGGGGACCATATTCCTGTATTTCCATTTCATTTGTGCCCCTTAGAAGTCACTATCGTATCCGCTTCCACTACCTCCCGCAGCAATGAGTTCCAGGCACCCACCACCAGGTGCCGCATAGAAGACTGTTAAATAAGTTAAGAGCTCATGGTGTTAAGAGTAAGATCCTGGCATGGATAGAGGATTGGCTGACTAGCAGAAGGCAGAGAGTGGGGATAAAGGGGTCTTTTTCAGGATGACAGATGGTGACTAGTGGTGTACCTTAGGGATCAATGCTGGGACCACAACTTTTCTCAATATACATTAATGATTTGGAAGAAGGAACTGAAGGCACTGTTGCTGAGTTTGCAGATGATACAAAGATATAAGAACATAAGAAATAGGAGCAGGAGTAGGCCATCTGGCCCTTCGAGCCTGCCCCGCCATTCAATAAGATCATGGTTGATCTGTCGTGACTCAGCTCCACCTTCCCGCCCTCTCCCCATAACCCTTAATCCCTTCTCTTATCAAAAACCCATCAACCCGTTTCTTAAAAATATTTAGCGAGGCAGCCTCCACCACTTCAACGGGCAGAGAATTCCAGAGATTCACCACCCTTTGAGTGAAGAAGTTCCTCCTCAACTCTGTTCTAAACCGCCCCCCCTTTATCTTGAGGCTGTGCCCCCTAGTCCTACTGTCTTTTTTGAGCGGGAACAGTCTCTCCACCTCTATCCTATCCATGCCATTCATCATCTTATACGTCTCAATGAGATCTCCCCTCATTCTTCTAAACTCTAACGAGTACAAGCCTAGTTTATTCAGCCTCTCCTCATAGCTCAATCCCCTCAACTCCGGTATCAGCCGAGTAAACCTCCTCTGCACTCCCTCCAGGGCCAAAACATCCTTGCGCAGGTGCGGCGCCCAAAACTGCACACAGTACTCCAGCTGCGGCCTCACCAATGCCCTATACAGCTGCAGCAAGACCTCCCTACTTTTATATTCAATCCCCTTCGCTATGAAGGCCAGCATCCCATTCGCCTTCCTGACCACCTGCTGCACCTGCAAGCTGGGTTTTTGCGACTCATGCACAAGGACCCCGAGGTCCCTCTGCACCGTCGCCTGCTGCAGTTTTTCGCCCCGTAAGTAATAGTCCTTCCTACCATTCCTCCTACCAAAGTGGACCACCTCACACTTGCCAACATTAAATTCCATTTGCCATTTCCTGGCCCATTCGCCCAGCCTATCTAGATCCTTCTGCAGACTCTCCACACCCTCCGCACAATTTGCCTTTCCCCCAATCTTGGTGTCATCAGCAAATTTCGACACCCTGCACTCGGTTCCCTCCTCCAGATCATCTATATAAATGGTAAATAGCTGAGGCCCCAGCACCGACCCCTGGGGCACCCCACTAGTCACCAGCCGCCAATCCGAATAGCATCCATTGACCCCCACTCTCTGCCTCCTATTTGACAACCAATCCTCTATCCACGCTAACACCCTACCCCCAACTCCATGTCCCCTGACCTTCTGCAATAACCTCTTGTGAGGTACCTTGTCAAACGCCTTCTGAAAATCCAGAAAGACCACATCCACCGGCTCTCCTCCATCCACTGCCCTAGACACATCCTCATAGAACTCCAGTAAATTTGTCAGACACGACTTCCCTTTAATGAAACCGTGTTGCGTCCGCCCTATCAAGCAATACCCCTCAAGATGCCTCGCTATTTCCTCCTTAATGACGGTTTCTAACATTTTACCTACCACAGACGTTAAACTAACCGGCCTATAATTCCCCGCCTTTTGCCTGGCACCCTTCTTAAACAACGGCGTAACATTAGCCGTTTTCCAATCTTCCGGCACTTCCCCGGAATCCAGCGACGTCTGGAAAATAACCACCAAGGCATCCACTATCACCTCCGCCATTTCTTTCAGAACCCTCGGATGCATTCCATCCGGTCCTGGGGACTTGTCCACAATCAGCCCCTCCAGTCTGTCGAGCACCACCTCTCTAGTAACAGTAATGTCATTAAGACCCTCCATTCCTACCACCTTTCCATCGCTAACACCCGGCAAATTATTCACGTCCTCCTCCGTGAAGACAGAAACAAAGAAGTTATTCAAGACCTTAGCCATATCCCTATCCCCTACCACTAGCTCCCCTTTCTCATCCTCTAAAGGACCAACGTTTACCCTAGCCAGCCTCTTCCTTTTTATATATTTATAAAAACTCTTGCTATCCTTTTTTATATTAAGTGCTAGCCCAGCCTCATAGCTTCTCCTACCCTCCTTTATCAATTTCTTTGTCAATCTTTGTTGACATTTAAACCTTTCCCAATCCTCTTCTCGCCCACTGCTCTTAGCTACTCTAAACTCCTCCGCTTTTAATTTAACACTTTCCTTCACCTCCTTCGTTATCCACGGCTTATTACCTCTCCTCCTACTGTCCTTTTTAACCTTCGGAATAAATTTCTGCTGAGCACCAAGAAAGATCTCCTTAAAGATCCTCCACTGCTCCTCAGCAGACCTACCTTCCAACGCGTTCCCCCAGTCCACATTCGCCAATTCTTCTCTCATCCTACCATACTCCCCTCTATTCAAACAAAGGACGCGTGTCTGGGAACCCACTTTCTCCTCCTCCATCTGCACCAGAAACTCCACCATATAATGATCACTCTCTCCTAGAGGATCCTTCACCGCAAGGTCCCTAATTCTACCCACCTCATTACATAGCACCAGATCCAAGATAGCTCGCTCCCTCGTCGGCTCCAACACACACTGTTCAAGGAAATTATCCCGGCAGCATTCCAAGAACTCCTCCTCGAGCCCACCTCGTCCAACATGGGTCGACCAATCAATATGCAGATTGAAATCTCCCATAACTACTGCCGTCCCATTCCTGCACGCTGCACTTATTTGCGCGTTAACAGCCCGCCCCACCTCCAGATCATTATTCGGGGGCCTATAGACGACACCCACTAGCGTCTTCCTCCCTTTTCTGTTCCTAATCTCCACCCACAACGATTCCACTTTCTGCTCCTTGGCTCCGATATCATCCCTTGCTACCACCTTGATACTATCCTTAATCAGCAGAGCTACGCCACCCCCTCTTTCCTCCTGCCTATCCTTCCTAAACACTTGATAACCCTGTACATTCATCTCCCAGTCCCTGTCACCTTGCAGCCACGTCTCTGTAATGGCCACCAGATCGTATCCATTTGTGTCGATCTGCGCCATCAGCTCATCCACTTTATTCCGAATGCTTCGTGCATTCAGATAAAGCGCTTTCATCCCAGCCTTCACCTGGACCCTACTTGCCGTAACGCCACCAATTGGGACATCCTTGGCCTCTTCCCTTACCTGTACCCTATCCTTAACTTTAGACCTCATAGCGTCACCTACCCTCGCACCCTCCCCCCCCCTAATTAGTTTAAAGCCTTGTCTACAGTCCTCTTTACTCGATTCGCCAGCACTCTGGTCCCAGCATGATTCAGACCAACCCCATCCTGCCCGAACAGGTCCCACCTACCCCAATACTGGTGCCAATGCCCCATAAATTCGAACCCATTCCTCCCACACCAATCCCTGAGCCACCCATTTACTTCCTTTATCCTATCAACCCTACGCCCGTCTGCCCTCGGTTCAGGCAGTAGCCCAGAGATAACCACCTTGTCGGTTCTACTTTTTAATTCCATTCCCAGCTTCTCATACTCCCTTCCCAGATCCTCAGTCAGCATTTTGCCTACGTCGCCGGCACCCACATGTACTACAACGACTGGGTTCTCACCCTCCCACTCCAGATTCCTCTGCAGCCCAGCTGCGACATCCTGTACCCGAGCACCAGGCAGACAACACACCCTTCTGTGCACTTTGTCATTGTGACAAAGGACAGTGTCAATACCCTTCACCCCACTATCCCCAATCACTACTACGTTCCTTTTCCCCTTGTCTTTGCCTATGTCCTGCTGCATCACTGTACCGTGTGCAGTTTGCTCACCAACCTCTCTTGCCTCGTCCTCTTCCAGACTGGAAGCAAGAACCTCAAACCTGTTATGCAGGTTAAGAGGCTGAGGCCTCCGCTCCTCACCCCCCTTCCTCCTCCCAGCAGCCCCCTTTTGTCCCTGACCCTTAGATTTAGCCAGTCTAGGGGCACCCTCTCTCCCCCTGATGAGCCTCAGTGTCTGTAGCTCAGAGGCCAGCTCATCCACCTTGAGCTGGAGCTCCTCCAGCAACCTGCACTTACTACAGACATGGTCACTGGGAAGGACCCTGGGGTCCACCAGTTCCCACATCATACAGAAACCACACATCACATGCCCCTCCATTATTCACTGTAATTTTTTATGTGAAAAAATTTTTTCCTTGTTTCTTGCTGTAGTAGTATTGGAAAAAAAAAAATTTTTTTTTTTTCCTTGTTTTTTTTTTCAAACGAACTCACCTGTCCTTTTTTCCCTCCAGCCCTTTTTGATATTAAGCCCTATTAGCTCACTCTGCTTCCCTCTCACTCCGCTGCCCGCTCAGACGCTGCCCGCTTTCTACACCAGGCCTCCTTTTAAACCTGGCGCTGATTAGAAGCAGGCTCGTCCACAACTCGGTTCTAAACTAGCAGTAAAGACAATAAAATAAATGCTTTAAACAGTTCTACAAAGAACAAAGTGCTTTAAACTTATTTTAAACAGGTTTTTAACAGGTAAATTCTTAGCTCTCTCTCTCTCTGCTTCAGCAAACACAGGTAGTATTGAGGAAGCAGGGGGGCTGCAGAAGGACTTGGACAGATTAGGAGAGTGGGCAAAGAAGCAGCAGATGGAACACAATGTGGAAAAGTGTGAGGTTATGCACTCTGGAAAGAGGAATGGAGGCATAGACTCTTTTCTAAATGGGGGACCTGGGTTTGATTCCTGGCTTGGGTCATTGTCTGTGCGGAGTCTGTACGTTTACCTCATATCTGCATGGGTTTCCTCAGAGTATTCTGGTTTCCTTCCACAATCCAAAGATGTGTGGGTCAGGTGGATTAGCCATGCTAAATTGACCCTAGGGTCAGGGAATTAGCAGGGTAAGTATGTGGGGTTGTGGGGTGCAATTGTGGTCGGTGCAGACGCAATGGACTGAATGGCCTCCTTCTGCAACATAGGGATTCTGTGATTCTTCTATGATCTAAGAAAGGATGTGCTGGCCTTGGAAAGGGTCCAGAGGTGGTTCACAAGAATGATCCCTGGAATGAAGAGCTTGTCATATGACGGTTGAGGACTCTGGGTCTTTACTGGTTGGACTTTAGAAGAGTGAGGGGGGATCTTATTGAAGCTTACAGGATACTGTGAGGCCTGGATGTTTCCACTAGAAGGAAAAAAATCTAGAACCAGACGGCACAACCTCAGGCTAAAGGTACGATCTTTTAAAACAGATGAAGAATTTCTTCAGCCAGAGAGTGGTGAATCTGTGGAACTCTGCCACAGAAGGCTGTGGAGGCCAGGTGTCCTAAAGGCAGAGATAGATAGTTCTTGATTAATAAGGGGTTCAGGGGTTATGGGGGAAAGGGCAGGAGAATGGGGATGAGAAAAATATCACTCATGATTGAATGGTGGAGCAGATTTGATAGGCTGAGTGGCCTAATAAGGAGAAGGTGTTGGCAATTCTTGTGTGAAAATAGATAAGTCCCCTGGGCCGGATGGGATTTACCCTAGGATTCTCTGGGAAGCTAGGGAGGAGATTGAAGAGCCTTGGCTTTGATCTTCTTGTCGTCATTGGCTTCAGGTATAGTGCCGGAAGAGTGGAGGACAGCAAATGTCCCCTTGTTCAAGAAGGGGAGTAGAGACCATCCTGGGAATTATAGACCAGTGAGCCTTACCTCTGTTGTGGGCAAAGTTTTGGAAAGAATTGTAAGGGATAGGATTTATAATCATCTAGAGGGAAATAAATTGATTAGGGATAGTCAACACGGTTTTGTGAAGGGTAGGTCGTGCCTCACAAACCTTATCGAGTTTTTTGAAAAGGTGACCAAAGAGGTGGATAAGGGTAAGGCAGTTGACGTGGTGTATATGGATTTTAGCAAAGCATTTGATAAGGTTCCCCATGGTAGGCTATTGCAGAAAATGCAGATGCATGGGATTGAGGGTGATTTAGCAGTTTGGATCAGGAATTGGCTAGCTGATAGAAGATAGAGGGTGGTGGTTGATGGGAAATATTCAACCTGGAGTTCAGTTACAAGTGGTGTACCTCAGGGATCTGTTTTGGGGGCCACTGCTGCTTGTCATTTTTATAAATGACCCAGATGAGGGTGTAGAAGGATGGATTAGTAAATTTGCTGATGACACCAAAGTTGTAGACAGTGAGGATGGATGTTACAGTTTGCAGAAGGACGTAGATAAGCTGCAGAGCTGGGCCGAGAGGTGGCAGATGGTGTTTAATACAGAAAAGTGTGAGGTGATTCACTTTGGTAAGAATAACAGGAGTACAAAATATAGGGCTAATGGAAGGACTCTTAGTAGCATTGACGAGCAGAGAGATCTCGGGATACATGTGCATAGCTCCCCGAAAGGTGGCACCCAGGTTGATAAGGTTGTTAAAGCGTATGGTGTGTTAGCTTTTATTGATAGAGGGATTGAATTTCGGAACTCTGGTGCAGCCGCACTTGGAGTATTGCGTACAGTTCTGGTCGCTGCATTATAAGAAAGATGTAGAGGCATTGGAAAGGGTGCAGAGAAGGTTTACGAAGATGTTGCCTGTTATGGTGGGAAGGTGTTATGAGGAAAGGCTGAGGGACTTGAGGTTATTTTCATTGGAGAGAAGAAGGGTAGGATAAACTATGAAGCTGGGCTAGCGCTTAATATAAAAAAGGATGGTAAGAGGTTTTATAAATATATAAAAAGGAAGAGGCTGACTAGGGTGAACGTTGGTCCCTTGGAGGATGAGAGGGGGGACTTAGTGGTAGGGGATGGGGAAATGGCTGAGGTCCTGAATAACTTTTTGTTTCGGTCTTCACGGAAGAGGACGTGAATAATTTGCCCGGTGTTAGCGATGGAAAGATGGTAGGAGTGGAGGGCCTGAATGACATTATTGTTACTAGAGAGGCAGTGCTCGACAGACTGGAGGGACTGATTGTAGACAAGTCCCCAGGACCGGATGGAATGCATCCAAGGGTTCTGAAAGAAATGGCGGAGGTGATAGTGGATGCCTTGGTGATTATTTTCCAAACGTCGCTGGATTCCGGGGAAGTGCCGGAAGATTAGAAAACGGCTAATGTTATGCCGTTGTTTAAGAAGGGCAGGCAAAAGGCAGGGAATTATAGGCTGGTTAGTTTAACGTCTGTTGTAGGAAAAATGTTAGAATCCGTGATCAAGGAGAAAATAGCGAGGCATCTTGAGAATTGTTTGATAGAGCAGACGCAGCACGCTTTCGTTAATGGGAAGTCGTATCTGACAAATTTATTGGAGTTCTATGAGGATGTGTCTAGGGCGGTGGATAGAGGGGAGCCGGTGGATGTGGTGTTTCTTGATTTTAGAAGGAGTTTGATAAGGTACCTCACAAGAGGTTATTACAGAAGGTCAGGGGGCATGGAGTTGGGGGTAGGGTGTTAGCATGGATAGGGGATTGGCTGTCAAATAGGAGGCAGAGAGTGGGGATCAATAGGTGCTATTCGGATTGGCGGATGGTGACTAGTGGAGTGCCCCAGGGGTCGGTGCTGGGGCCTCAGCTATTTACCATTTATATAGATGATCTGGAGGAGGGAATCGAGTGTATGGTGTTGAAATTTGCTGATGACGCCAAGATTGGTGGAACGGCAAATTGTGCGGAGGATGTGGAGAGTCTACAGAAGGATCTAGATAGGCTGGGCGAATGGGCCAGGAACTGGCAAATGGAATTTAATGTTGGCAAGTGTGAAGTTGTCCACTTTGGTAGGAATAGTTTTAGGAAGGACTATTACTTATGTGGCAAAAAACTGCAGCAGGCGACGGTGCAGAGGGACCTCGGGGTCCTTGTGCATGAGTCGCAAAAACCCAGCCTGCAGGTGCAGCAGGTAATCGGGAAGGCGAATGGGATGCTGGCTTTCATAGCGAGGAGGATTGAATATAAAAGTAGGGAGGTCTTGCTGCGACTGTATAGGGCACTGGTGAGGCCGCAGCTGGAGTACTGTGTGCAGTTTTGGTCGCCGCACTTACGCAAGGATATTTTGGCCTTGGAGGGAGTGTAGAGGAGGTTTACTAGGCTGATACCAGAGTTGAGGGGGTTGAACTATGAGGAGAGGCTGAATAAACTAGGTTTGTACTCGTTAGAGTTTAGAAGAATGAGGGGAGATCTCATTGAGACCTATAAGATGATGAATGGGATGGATAGGATAGAGGTGGAGAGGCTCTTCCCGCTCAGAAAGGACAGTAGGACTAGAGGATACAGCCTCAAGATAAAGTGGGGGGGGGGGGTGCGGTTTAGAATGGAGTTGAGGAGGAACTTCTTCACTCAAAGGGTGGTGAATCTCTGCCCTTTGAAGTGGTGGAGGCTGCCTCGCTAAATATATTTAAGATGCAGGTTGATAGGTTTTTGATAGGCAAGGGGATTAAGGGTTATGGGGAGAGGGCGGGAATGTGGAACTGAGCCACGACAGATCAGCCATAATCTTATTGAATGGCGGGGCAGGCTCGAAGGGCTAGATGGCCGACTCCTGCTCCTATTTCTAATTATGTTCTTATGTTACGAGGTGACCTGATTGAGGCATACAAGATGATCAAAGGATTGGATAGGGTGGACAATGAGCGCCTTTTACCTCGGATGGTGATGGCTAACACAAGGGGACGTAGCTTTAAACTAAGGGGTGGTAATTATAGGACGGATGTCAGGGGTAGGTTCTTTACGCAGAGGGTAGTAAGGTCGTGGAATGCGCTGCCTGCAGCAGTTGTGGACTCGTCAACTTTAAGGGCGTTCAAATGGTCAGTGGATAGGCATATGGATAACATTGGAATAGCTTAGGTTAGAGGGTCATTAGATTGGTTCCACTGGTCGGCGCAACATCGAGGGCCGAAGGGCCTGTACTGCACTCTAGTCCTACTGTTCTATGTTCTGATTGTGCTCCGATGTCCTTTGGAGAAGAAAATCCCGCAAGTATTTGTCCCATCCTGGGATCAAATGTAGGGATTGGCAATGAAAGATCACTGCCCTCCTTTTATACATTTGTCTTTATTTTAATTAAAATTACCTGCAGTCTTTTGTCTTTTAATTGGGCTTTCTTTTTTATGCTTGAATATTTTGACTGTGTTACCAATATCATATGCAGCCATCAGGTACTGTTATGCTTTAAAAAGTAGTGTTAGGGCAGCACAGTGGTTAGCACTGCTGCCTCACAGCTCCAGCGACCCAGGTTCAATTCCGGGCTTAGGTTACAATCTGCGTGGAGTTTGCACATTCTCCACATGTCTGTGTGGGTTTCCTCCAGGTGCTCCAGTTTCTTCCCACACTCCGAAGATGTGTAAGTTAGGTTGATTGGCCATGCTAAGTTGACCCTTAGTATCCCGGGATGTGTAGGTTTGAGGGATTAGCGGAGTAAATGTGTAGGGTTGTGGGGATAGTGCCTGGGGTGGGCTTGTTGTTGGTGCAGATTCGAATGACCTCTTTCTGCACTCTAGGGATTCTACGGTTAGTTAACTAAGTGTACACACCTCTAATAAGCTCATAAAGAACAGGAATAGGCCAAATGGGCCTTAATTGCAAAGAGATTGGAGTTTAAAAAGAGGGAGGTTTTGTTGCAGTTGTACGAGGTGTTGCTGAGACCCTTACCTAAAAAACGACATAGTAACATTGGAGGCAGTTCAAAGTTGGTTCACCAGCTAATTCATGAGATGAGAGGGTTGTAATATCAAGAGAGACTAATTAGTCTGGATCTGCATTCCTTGGAGTTCAAAAAAGAGGGTTGACTTTATTCATATATGATCTTGGAAGGGCTTGACAGTGTATCAGACATGATTGTATGGAATGGTGGGGCAGGCTTGAATGGCTTGGTGGCCTACTCCTTCTATTTCTTGTGTTACATATAAACTAAAAGCAGGAGTAGGCCATCTGGCCCTTCAAGTCTGCTCCACCATTCATTTTGATTATGGCTGATCATCAAATTCAATATCCTGATTTCCTCCTCCTCCTCCTCTCCTCCCACCCCCCCTCCCCCATATCTCTTTAGCCCCTAGTGCTAGATCTAATTTCTTCTTGAAATCCCTACATTCATCACCCTCTGGCTGAAAAATTTCTCCTTGTCTCAGTTCTAAAAGGTTTACCCTTAGCCTCAAGCTATGATCCCTAATTCTGGACTCACCCACCGTTGGGAACGTTCTTTTTGAATCTACCCTGATGGAATTTAATAAATTTGAGATCCCCTCTCTCACTTCTAAACTCCTGTGACTATAATCCTAACCAATTTAGTGTCTCCTTGTATGACAGACCCGCCATCTTGGGAATCAGCTTGGTAAACCTTTATTGCAGTCCCTCTAAAGTAACGACATCCTTCCGCACATAAAAACACCAAAACTGCACACAGTACTCCACATGTGGCCTCACCAACGCCCTATACAATTGCAGCAAAACATATCCCTATCCCTATCCCATTTATCTCCTTTACTGCGTGCTTACTTTCGGTGACTGATTGAGGACATCAAGGTCTCGCTGAGTAGAAACCATAGAAAATTTACAGCTCAGAAACAGGCATTTTGGCCCTTGTCTGTGCCGAAATATTTTTTGCTTAGTCCCACTGACCTGCACTTGGACCATATCCCTCCACACTTCTCTCATCTGTGTACCTGTCCAAGTTTTTCTTAAATGTTAAAAGTGACCCTGCATTTGTCACTTTATCCAGCAGCTCATTCCACATTCCCACCACTCTCTGCGTGAAGAAACCCCCCCTAATATTCCCTTTAAACTTTTCTCCTTTCATCCTTAACCCATGCCCTCTGGCTTTTTTCTCCTGTAGCCTCAGTGGAAAAAGCCTGCTTGCATTCACTCTATCAATACCCATCAAAATCTTATACACCTCTATCAAATCTCCCCTCATTCTTCTACGCTCCAGGGAATAAAGTCCTAACCTGTTCAATCTCTCTCTGTAACTCAGCTTCTCAAGTCCCGGCAACATCCTTGTGAACCTTCTCTGCACTCTTTCAACTTTATTTACATCCTTCCTGTAACTAGGTGACCAAAACTGTACACAATACTCTAAATTCAGCCTCACCAATGCCTTATATAACCTTACCAGAACACTCCAACTTTTATACTCGATACTCCGATTTATAAAGGCCAGTGTACCAAAAGCACTCTTTACAACCCTATCCACCTGTGACGTCACTTTTAGGGAATTCTGTACCTGTATTCCCAGATCCCTCTGTTCATTCGCACTCTTCAGAGTCCTACCATTTACCCTGTATCCATCTCTCTCCATTTACATCCACTCTGTCTTTCAATTATTGTTGTCAAAATGGATAACATCACATTTATCCACATTATACAGCGCCTGCCATGCAGATGATCTCGCATTCAGCCCTGCCCAAATCACAAGGAAGCATCTCTGCATCCTCCACGCAGCTCACCCACCCAACTTTCTACGATATGCAAATTTTGAGATAATATATTCAATTCCTTCTTCCAAATCATTAACATATAATATGAACAGCTGGGGTCCTAGCACAGATCTCCGCGGAATCCAACTTTTCACTGACTGCCAATCCGGAAAAGACCTATTTATACCAACGATTGCTTCCTATCTGATAACCAGGTTTCTATTCAACTCAAGACATTACTTGCAATCCATGTGCTTCAACTTTACATAGTGTGTTATGATGTGGAGTTGCCAGCATTGGACTCAGGTAGGCACAGTAAGTAGTCTCTCAACACCAGGTTAAAGTCCAAAAGATTTATTTGGTAACACAAGACTTCATTTCACAAACAGGGCATATATAGACACAAACTCAATTAAAAGGTAATGGTTGGAATGCGAGTCTTAACAGGTAATCAAGTCTTTACAGATGCAGACAGTGAGAGTGGAGAGAGGGTTAAGTACAGGTTAAAGAGGTGTGCATTGTCTCAAGCCAGGACAGTTGGTGAGCTTTTGCGAACCCGGGCCAGTCATGAGGGTTTAAGATAGCGTGACATGCGCCCAAGATCTTGGTTGAGACTGTCCTCATGTGTGTGCAGAACTTGGGTATCAGTTTCTGCTCAGCAATTTTGTGTTGTCGTGTGTCGTGAAGGCCGTCGTACCCGAAGATCAGACTGCCCTTGACTGTTGAAGTCTTCCCTGACAGGAAGGGAACACTCCTGCCTGGTGACTGTTGAGCAGTGTCCATTCATCTGTTGTCATAACGTCTGCATGGCCTCCCCAATGTACCAGGCCTCGGGACAGCCTTTCCTGCAGCGTATCAGGTAGACGATGTTGGCCGAGTCACAAGTGTGTGTACTGTGTGCCTGGTGGATGGTGTTCTCATGTGAGATGATGGTATCCGTGTCAATGATCTGACATGTCTTGCAGAGATTGCTATGGGAGGGTTGTGAGATGTCGTGGTCACTGTTCTAACGGCTGTGTAGTTTGCTGCATACAATGGTCTGTTTGAGGTTGCACGGTTGTTCGAGGGCAAGAAGTAGGGGTGTGGGGATGCCCTTGGTGAGAGATTCATCTTCACCGATGACGTGTTGAAGGCTCCAGAGAAGATGTCGTATCTTCTCCGCTCTGGGGAAGTACCGGATGACAGTGTCCCGTGTTTGTCTTCTGAAGAAGTCTGTGGTTTTTCACCGCGGCGTGTCGGAACTGTCGATTGATGAGTTGAGTGCCATACCCTGTTCTTACAAGGGTGTCTTTCAGGTCTACAGATGTCTGTTGCGATCCTCCTTATCTGAGCAGATCCTATGTATATGGAGGGCTTGTCCTTAGGGGATGGCTTCTTTAATGTGTTTACGGTGGAAGCTGGAGAAGTGGAGCATTGTGAGGTTATCTGTGGGCTTGTGGCACAATGAAGTGCTGAGGTGACTGTCCTTGATGGAGATGCATGAATGCAACTGATTCCGGAGGTAATCCATGGTGAGTCTAATAGTGGGATGGAACTTGTGATATCATCATGTGGTTGTTCCAGAGATTGATGACATTTTCTTCCTTTGGACTTATGGTGAACAATGTATCTAGTGTATAGAAGGTCCTGTGTGGTGAAGAAGTCTTGTCTGAACTTGCATGAAGATGTTGGCATATTGAGGTGCGAATTTGGTTCCCACGGCTGTTTCGTGTGTCTGATTGAAGAACTGGTTGTTGAAGGTGAAGACATTGTGGTCCAGGACAAAGCAGATGAGTCATAGAATTGCCCCTGGAGATCGGCAGTTGTCGGTGTTGAGTACTGAGGCAATTGCAGCAATGCCGATGTCGTAGGGGATGTTGGTGTAGAGTGCTGAGACATCTGTTGTGACGAGGAGTGTTCCTGGTTCAACTGCTCCATGAGTGCTGAGTTTCTGTAAGAAGTCCGTAGTATTGCGACAGAAGTGGGGGTTCTTTGTACAGTGGGTTTCAGGATACCCTTGACGTAGCTGGAGAGGTTCTCTCTTAGGGTCCCATTGCCTGATACGATGGACAGCCAGGTGTGTTGGCCTTATGTACCTTTGAGAGGCATTAGAGATCTCCAACATGAGGATACGTGGGATGAGAGCATGGAGGATGCTCTGAAGGTCCAGATTAAAAGTCTTGATCGGTCTGTTGTGTTGACTGGTGTGTCCTTTGTTTGGATCTTCAGCCTCTGATCTTCGGGTAAGCGTTCTCCAAGGCGGCTTTCATGACAATGCAGAATTGCTGAGCAGAAACTGGTAGCCAAGTTCTGCACACGTGAGGATGGCTTCAACTGGAACCTTGGGTTCATGTTGCACTATCTGTAACCCTCATGACTTGCCTGGATTTGCAAAATCTCACTAACTGTCCTGGCTGGAGACAATTCACACCTCTTTAACCTGTGCTTAACCCTCTCCAATCACGTTGCCTGCACCTATAAAGACTTGACTACCTGTAAAGACTCGCATTCCAACCATTATCTTGTAATTGGTTTATGTCTATATATGTCCTGTTTGTGAACTGAACTTTTCACTCACCTGATGAAAGGGCAATGCTCCGAAAGCTTGTGCTACCAAATGAATCTGTTGGACTTTAACCTGGTGTTGTGAGACCTTGTTGAAAGTCTAAATAAACCACATCCACTGGTTCTTGTGTATTCAGCCCTTGTACTGGCTCCACCATTCAACAGGATCGTGGCTGATCAGATATTGCCCTCATCTCCAATTTCCTGCCTGTTCCTATAACCCTTGAATTACCTATAATTTAGGAACATATATAAGGCCATTCATAAATTTTTAATTAGCTGGCAAAGCATTGAGTTTATCCTTTCACTAAAAAAGTAGTTAATTGGACTAAGGGTTACCTGCTGTGTAACTGTAGAGTTATTTATCGGAGGATTGGCATGCTAATTATATTATTTGTTTGGGGCGACCCTCCGATCTGATTATTTGACACATCAGTTTCTCCACGTTCCATTTCTTTTAACCACGTTTCTTGCTTTATGTTTTTGTTCTAGATTAGTCCGTAGTGTGTTGCAACACATCAAGAATTTGTATGGAATTAAACTAGAAGTGAAGGGATTGGAAAATCTGGATGCCAAGGGTCCATATGTCATCATCTCCAATCACCAGAGCTCTCTGGATCTGATGGGTAAGGATGAGCCTTGCCAGTGAGTCGCCTACTTGCTCTGTGTGTGTACAAAGAATAGTATAGCTCAAAAAAGGCTAGTTGGCCGTTCAAGTCTGTGCCAACATAGATGCCTCTCTAAACATTTCCTTGCCTCAGCGTGGTCCATTTCCCTCTATTTCCTGTATTCACGTATCTATCCAGATGCCTCTTGAACATTGTTATAGAATTTGCTTCCATCACCTCCATCGGCAGCGCGTTCGAGGCATTCACCACTCTCTCTGCCCCCAAGTAGGTGATCTTTGACTCTGGGACAAAACACTGACTGCCCACCCTGTCCAAACCTGTAATAATCTTGTAAAGCTCTATCAGGTCTCTCCTCATCCTCTGACACTCCAATGAAAACAATCCAAATTTATTGAACCTTTCTTCAGAGTCCATATCCTCCAAACCAGGCAACAGGTGTAGGGTGATGTTGAGGCGCGGGCTCGTTGGGCCGAAGGGCCTGTTTCCCGTGCTGGGTTGTTCTTTGTTCTTTGTTCTTTTATCCTGGTAAGATTAAGTTATAAAGAGAGGTTAGATAGGCTTGGGTTGTTTTCTGTGCAGCAGAGAACAGTGAGGGGGTGACCAGATCGAAGTGTTCAGGATTATGAGGGGCATGGACAAAGTGAAAAAGGAGCAGCTGTTCCCCTTAGTTGAAGGACCAGTTACAAGTTAAGTGAGGGGTGGGACGTGTGGGGGGGTGGAATTTGAGGAAAAACTCTTTTACTCGGAGAGTGGTGATGGTCTGGAATGCACTGCCTGGAAGGGTGGTGGAGACAGGATGCCTCAATCCTTTTAAAAAGTACCTAGAACCCTACAGTGCAGAAACAGGCCCTTCGGCCCATCGAGTCTGCACCGAACACAATCCCACCCAGACCCTATTCCCATATCCCTACACATTTTACCTGCTAATCCCTCTAACCTACACATCCCAGGACACTAAGGGGCAATTTTAGCATAGCCAATGAACCTAACCCGCACATCTTTGGACTGTGGGAGGAAACCGGAGCACCCGGAGAAAACCCACACAGACACGAGGAGAATGTGCAAACTCCACACAGGCAGTGACCCGAGTCGGGAATCGAACCCAGGACCCTGGAGCTGTGAAGCAGCAGTGCTAACCACTGTGCTACCGTGCCGCCCATGACTACCGTACCTGGATGACTACTTGGCAAGCCATAATATTCAAGGCTTTAGGCCAAGTGCTGGCCAGTGGGATTAGGTGGGTGGGTCAGGGCCTTTCATGTGTTGTTGCTGACACGATGGTCCTCCTTTTGTGATTCTGTAAACCTCTTCTTCACCCTTTCCAATGCATCAACATCCTTCCGGTAGTGTATTGACCAGAATTGTACACAACACTCCAAATGCAGCCTAACCAAAACCTGATTCAGCTGCAACACGATTTTCCAATTCCTATTTTCAACGCCCCGACCGATGAAGACCAGAATGCCATCTGTCGTCTTGACCACTTTGTTCACCTGAGTTGCCATCTTCAGGGAACTGTGAATCTGCATGCCTAGATCCCTCTGCTAATATTTCTAAGGGCTCTACCATTTATAATATACCTGCCTTCTATAGTAGACCTTTCAAATCGCATTACTTCAATTCGTCCGGGTTAAATTCCAACTGTCATCTTTCAACCCAGGTCTCCAACCCATCTATATCCTGTCGCATTTTCTGGCAATCCTTCTCACTATCTGCTATTCACCCAATTTTTGTATCATCTGCAATTTACTAATTAGATCACCTGCATTTTCCTCCCAATCACTTCTATATATTATAAACAAGAGGCTCCAGCACTGATCCCTGTGATACACCGCATGTAAAAAGTGTGTTTACGCCAGTCCAACGCCGGCATACCCACATCATACACCGCATGTCACAGACCTCCAGTTAGAAAAGCACCCTTCCACTGCTCTCTGCTTTCTATGCCCAAGCCATTTGAATCCATTTTACCAGCTCACCTTGGATCCCATATACGTTCACCTTCTGTGTCAGCCTGCCACGAGGAATCTTATCAAAGGCTTTATTGAAGTCCATGTATACAACGTCCAGAGCCCTGCCCTGGTCAATTTTTCTTGTCACTTCTCAAAGAACTCAATCAAGTTTGTGTGACACGACCTCCCCTTCACAAAACCATGCTGCCTTTCGTTAGTAAGCTTATTCTGTCCCAGATATGATTACGTTCTATCCCTAAGAATCTTCTCTAATAATTTCCCCATCGCTTGATGTAAGACTAAGGCCTGTAATTTCCAGATTGTCTCTTTTGCCGCCCTTAAACAGAGGAAAATGTTAGCTACTCTCCAATCCACTGGCACCTTGCTTGTGACTAAAGATACAAAGATTTTGGCCAGGGCCTCAGCAATTTCTTCTCTCGCCCCCCTGTGTTCTGGGCTAGATCCTATCTGGTCCTAGGGACTTAGTGTTTTTCAAAATCTCCGCTACCAGCTCCCGTTTTATCTCAACATGTCCGAGAATGTCAACATCTTCCTTTCTACACTCACCACATCCTTCTCCTTTTTTCAATACTAATGCACTGTGCTTGTTAAGGACCTTGCCCACCTCATCTGGCTCCACATATAGACACCTTTCACTGTCCTTGAGTGGACCCACCCTTTCCTTAGCTACCCTCTTCATCCTTGCATTTGCAGAAAAGCCTTAGGATTCTCCTTAACCCTGTCTGCCACGGACATTTCATGGCCCCTTTTTGCCTTCCATAGTCCCGGTTTAAGCTCTTTGCTGCTTTCTTTATTTCTCAAGAGCCTTATCTGTTTTCAATTTCCTGAAATTAATGTATGCCTCCTTTTTCACTAAGCTCACAAATTTCTTGCTATCCAAGGTTCCCCAATCTTGCCATCTTTATATTTCCTTTTTACAGGGATGTACTTATCCAAAATTGTTAACAACTGACTTTTAAAAGAATCCCACCTATTGGGTGTGGATTTATCTTCAAACAGCTGCCTCCAGTGCACATTACCTAGTTCCTGCCTAATACTTTCATAGTTAGCCTTCCCCCATTTTAGTACTTTCACTCTGGGACTATGCCTTTCTTTTTCTACAAGTATCTTGAAACTTAGAATTGTGATCACTGTTCCTAAAATGGTCCCTCACTGAGACATCAATCACCTGTCCTGGCTCATTTCTCAGAATCAGGTCTAAGATAGCCCCTTCCTGAGTTTGACTTTCTACATATTGCGTCAAGAAGCACTCATGGACACACTGAACAAACTCTGCCCTGTACCAAGCCACTGGCACTAAAATTCCGGTCTATGTTGGGGAAGTTAAAACCGCCCATCGCAACAACTCTGTTGTTTTTACGTCTTCCCATAATCTGTTGACATCCATTCCTCGACTTCACACTGGCTGTTGGAAGGTCTGTCTGGTGTTGATTGTTGGATTTTGTGATGATTCGGGTCATAATGACCTTTGGCTGCAGTGAAGATTCCCTCTGTCACTGTCTTTGGTATTTTAACTATTGGTCCTTCATCAGATGTAAAGCTGAGCTTGCAGGTTGTTGCATTTTAGATGTATTGTAGTTGGGCCTGATCCTCTCCTTGCTACATAGAACTCTAGGAGCCTGAAGAACTACAATAAGTTCCCACTTAACATTGTCAATGTTTAGCCGGGATGCTAGCCTTAGAATAGGGCTATATAATCATTAATGTTAGAACATTCACAAAAACAAGTTTCCATCAGGTGTCCTAACTGTAGAGTTTTGCATCACAGAAAGATGCCCTTTGGCCCATCATGTCTGCGCTGGCACATATCCCAATCCTATTTTCAATCATCTGGTCCATAGCCTTACATACTATGGTATTTTGAGCACTAATCTAAATGCTTCTTAAATATTGTGAGGGTTCCCATCTCTACCACCCTTTCTGGCAGAGAATTCTAGATTACCACTAGCCTCTGGTTAGAGGAAAGACAGGACTGGCTACTCAACATTCCAGGGTATATGATCTTTAGGTGCAACAGAGAATGGTGTAAAATAGGAGGTGGTGAAACAATATTAATTAAGGAGTCAATTACTGCAATAAGGAGAGATGATATCTCGGCAGGGTCTTCAAATGAGGCTTTGTGGGTAGAACATATGAACCTGTAAGGGGCAGCCACATTACTGGGAGTGTGTTATAGACCCCCTGCTGAAAATAGAGGAGCAGATATCTGGACAATTCATTGATGTGTGCACGAGTAGTAAGTGGGTAGTCATACTTGGGGATTTCAACTTCCCCAGTATAAATTGGGATGGGCGTAATTTAATGGATTTAGAGGGGGCGGATTTCTTGAAATGTATCCAGGGAGTCTTTTGTATCAATATGTAGAAGACCCAACAAGAGATGGAGCAGCGCTGGAATCTAGCGAACGAAGCCAGATAAGTACTCAATGTGGCACCACAACACAGTACGGTTCAAGTTTGTTATGGCCAAAGTCCAAAGAGGGCAATTCAGCTGTGGCCCTAGGGGAATATAAGAAGTGCAAGGTGGAACTTAAGAAAGCAATTATGAGTGCAAAAAGGGGCACGCAAAAAGACTTGTGAACAGGATTAGAGAGAATTCTGAGATATTTTATAAATTCGTTAAGGGGAAGGGATTAACCAGGGGAAGAACAGGGCCCATTGGCAACGGGGCAATCTGAGTGTGAAACCGCAGGGCATTGGAAAGTTGTTAAAGAATACTTCTTGTTGGTCTTCACTCTGGAGAAAGAGAACATGGGTACAGATTTGGAAAAGAGGACTGAGGACCTTGTACAGGTTGACGTTGGAAATGAGTGTTGGGTTAGTATCTTAAAAACGGACGAATCTCAAGGTCCGGATGAACAGCATCCCAGGCTGCTGTGAGAGGCAAGGCAGGAAATTGCAGGGGCTCTGACATAAATATTTAATTTCTCTCCGACCACAATGGACCAGGAAAATATAGACCAGTGAGTTTCATGCCAGTGGTAGGGAAAATTCTGAAGGAAAGAATTAATCTCTGCTTGGAATGGCATGTGTTAATTAGGGAGAGGCAGCACAGCTTTGTCAGAGGGAGACTATACTTAACAAATTTGATAAATTTTTTGTGAAAATGTAACTATATGTGAATAAAGTTCAATAGATGTAGTTTATGTGGACTTCACAGCTTTTGATAAGGTCCCACATGAGAGACTGACTGAGAAGATTGAAATGAATGGAATACGGGGAAATGCGGCAAGATGGATGTGTACAAAAGGTTCAGGGTTCAGGGAACTAGGATCTTGAAGAATATAAGGACTGTAGAAAGGAGGTTAAAAAGGAAATTAGGAGAGCCAGAAGGGGTCATGAGAAGACCTTGGCGGGTAAGATTAAGGAAAATCCCAAGGCCTTCTATAAGTATGTGAAAGGTAAAAGGGTGAGAAGGGAAAGGATAGGACCTATAAAAGATGAAGGGGGAAAGGTCTGTGTAGAACCAGAAGAAATGGCGGAGGTGCTTAATGAGTACTTTGCATCAGTATTCACAGTGGAAGCTGATTTGGGAGATCTTGCTATGGACTTGCAGCAGGTGGAAAAGATTGAGTACGTGGACATTAAGGAGGAGGATGTGTTAGAACTTTTGAATTCTATCAAGGTAGATAAGTCGCCGGGACCAGATGGGATGTACCCCAGGATACTGTGGGAGGCCAGGGAAGTGATTGCAGAGCCCTTGGCGATGATCTTTGCGTCGTCAATGGAGACGGGAGAGGTTCCGGAAGATTGGAGGATTGCGGATGTAGTCCCTATTTTCAAGAAAGGGAACAGAGATAGCCCGGGAAATTACCGCCCGGTGAGTCTGACCTCAGTGGTTGGTAAGCTGATGGAGAGGCTTCTGAGGGACAAGATTTACGAGCATTTGGAGAGGTTTGACATGATCAGGAATAGTCAGCATGGATTTGTCAAGGGCAGGTCGTGCCTTACGAGCCTAGTTGAGTTCTTCGATAATGTGACTGAACACATTGACGAAGGAAGTGCCGTGGACGTAGTGTACATGGACTTCAGCAAGGCTTTTGATAAGGTCCCCCATGCAAGACTTCTTGAGAAGGTGAGAGGGCATGGGATCCAAGGGCCTTTGGCCTTGTGGATCCAGAACTGGCTTGCCTGCAGAAGGCAGAGAGTGGTTGTGGATGGGTCTTTTTCGGAATGGAGGTCAGTCACCAGTGGGGTGCCCCAGGGATCTGTTCTGGGACCCTTGCTGTTTGTCATTTTCATAAATGACCTGGATGAGGAAGTGGAGGGATGGGTTAGCAAGTTCGCTGATGACACGAAGGTCGGCGGTGTTGTGGATGGTCTGGAAGGATGTCAAAAGTTGCAGCAGGACATAGATAGGATGCAGGAATGGGCGGAGAAGTGGCAGATGGACTTCAACGCGGATAAATGTGTAGTCGTCCATTTCGGCAGAACCAACGGGATGAACGAGTACACTATTAAGGGCAGGGGTCTTAGTAGCGTTGAAGAGCAGAAGGATCTCGGGGTCCGGGTTCACAGGACTCTTAAATCGGCCTCGCAGGTGGAGGAGGTGGTCAAGAAGGCGTATGGTGTACTGGCCTTCATTAATCGAGGGATTGAGTTTAGGAGTCAGGAGGTAATGCTGCAACTTTACAGGACCCTCGTCAGGCCTCATTTGGAGTACTGTGCGCAGTTCTGGTCGCCTCACTATAGGAAAGACATAGAAGCTATTGAAAGGGTGCAGAGGAGATTTACAAGGATGTTGCCTGGACTGGGAGGCATGCCTTATGAAGATAGGTTGAGGGAGCTGGGACTCTTTTCCCTGGAGAGGCGAAGGTTGAGAGGCGACCTGATAGAAGTTTATAAAATGTTGAGAGGAATAGATAGGGTGGACTCTCAGAGGCTATTTCCCCGGGTTGAAATGGTCGCTACGAGAGGACACAGATTTAAGGTGCGGGGAGGGAAGTACAGAGGTGATGTTAGGGGTAAGTTTTTCACTGAGAGGGTGGTGAGTGAATGGAATCGGCTGCCGTCGTCGGTGGTGGAGGCGAACTCGCTGGGGTCTTTTAAAAGACTTCTGGATGAGTATATGGGGTTTAATGGGATTGGGGGTTATAGATAGGTCTATAGATTGGTGGGGTTGATGCGATCGGTGCAACTCGAGGGCCGAAGGGCCTGTTTGTGCTGTAATGTTCTATGTTCTATGGATCTGAAACTGCATTAGTAATAGGACACAAAGGGTGGCGGCAGAAGGCTGTTCAGGTGACCGGAGGCTGATATCCAATGGCATACCACAAGGTTCAGTGCTGCGACACTTATTGTTTGTTATATACGTAAGTGATATAAATGATGTAGGGGGGAATGAAAAACAAGTTTGCAAATGACACCAAGATTGGTAGGGTGGTTAATAGTAAAGAAGAATGTAGCTTACAGGAAGATACAGATAGACCAGTCAGATAGGCAGAACAGTGGCAGATGGCATTTAACCCTGGTCAGTGTGAGATGATGTACTTTGGAAGAAGTAACAAGACAAGGGAATATTTAATGAATGGCGGGTCACTAAGAAGTTAAGAAGAAGTTAAGAAGATCTTGGAGTATCTATTCACAGATCCCTGACGGCAGAGCACGTTTTAAAAAATTTATTATTGTCACAATGTAATGTATTAGCATGGATAGAAGATTGGTTAACTAACAGCAAAGAGTGGGGTAAATAGTTGTTTTTCTGAATGGCAATCAGTGAATATCGGTGTGTCTCAGGGATCAATGTTGGGGCCACCATTGTTTACAATTTACATAGATGATTTGGAGTTGGGGACCAAGTGTAATGTCAAAATTCACAGATAACACTAAAATGAGTGGCAGAGCAAAGTGTGCAGAGGATGCTGAAAGTCTGCAAAGGGATATAGTCTGAGAGTGGGTGAGGATCTGGCAGATGGAGTACAATGTTAATAAATGAGGTCATCCATTTTGGTAGGAATAACAGCAAAATGGGCTATTATTTAAATAGTAAAAAATTGCAGCAAGCTGCTGTGCAGAGGGACCTGGGTGTCCTTGTGCAGGAACCACAAAAAGTTGGTTTGCAGGTACAGCAGGTATTTAAGAAGGCAAATGGAATTTTGTCCTTCATTGTTAAAGGGATGGAGTTCAAAAACAGCAAGGTTATGTTGCAGCTGTATAAGGTGCTGGTGAGGCCACACCTGGAGTACTGTGTACAGTTTCGGTCTTACTTGAGAAAGGATATACTGGCACTGGAGGGGGGTGCAGAGGAGATTCACTAGGTTGATTCTGGAGTTGAGAAGGTTGGCTTATGAGGAGAGACTGAGTAGACTGGGACTATACTCATTGAAATTCAGAGAATGAGGGGAGATCTTATAGAAACATATAAGATTATGAAGGGAATAGACAATATAGAAGCAAGGAAGTTGTTTCCACCGGCAGGTGACACTAGAACTAGGGGGCAAGGCCTCAAAATAAGGGGAAGCAGATTTAGGACTGAGTTGAGGAGGAGTTTCTCACAAAGGGTTGTGAATCTGGAATTCCTTGCCCAGTGAAGCTACATTATTGAATGTTTTTAAGGCAAGGATAGATAGATTTTTGTACAGTAAAGGAATTAAGGGTTATGGTGTGCAAGTGCGTAAGTGGAGCTGAGTCCACAAAAATCAGCCATGATCTTACTGAGTGGTGGAGCAGGCTCGAGGGGCCAGATGGCCTACTCCTGCCCCTAGTTCTTATGTTCTTATGTCACAAGTAAGCTTACATTAACATTGCATTTAAGTTACTGTGAAAACCCCCAAGTTGCCACACTTCAGTGCCAGTTCGGGTACACTGACGTGGAATTTAGCTTGGCCAGTGCACCCAACCAGCATGTCTTTCAGGCTGTGGGAGGAAACCAGAGTACCTGGAGGAATGCCACGCAGACATGGGGAAAAGATGCAGGCTCCACATAGTGACCCAAGCCGGGAATTGAACCCAGGCCCCTGGAGTGGTGAGGCCTCCACACCGCCACGTGAATAGGATAATTAAGAAAGCATATGGGACACTTGCTTTAATCAGTTGTGGTATAGAGTATAAGAGCAAGAAGATAATGTTGGAGCTATATGTTGTTTAGACCACAGCTAGAGTACTATGTGCAGTTGTGGTCATAAAATCCCTAGTGTTGCTGGTCACCTCACTATAGGAAGGATGTGGTGGCATTCAAGGGGGTACAGAGTAGATTCACCAGAATGTTAAGGGGAAGTCGTGTTTGATAAATTTATTGGATTTCTATGAGGATGTGACTAGTGCGGTAGACAGAGGGGAACCGGTGGATGTGGCGTTCCTCAATTTTCAAAAGGCGTTTGATAAGGTGCCGCATAAAAGGTTGCTTCAGTAGGTTAGGGGGCATGGAGTTGGAGGTGAGGTGTTAGCGTGGATACAGGATTGGTTGTCTAGTAGGAGGCAGAGAGTTGGTATCAATGGGTGCTATTCTGATTGGTGGTTGGTGACTAGTGGAGTGCCGCAGGGATCGGTGCTGGGGCCTCAGCTATTTACCATTTATATAGATGATCTGGAGGAGGGGGCTCAGTGTAGTGTGGTGAAATTTGCTGATGAAACAAAGATGAATGGAAAAGCAAATTGTGCGGAGGGTGTGGAAAGTCTGCAGAGGGATCTGAATAGGCTGAGCGAGTGGGCAAGGACCTGGCAGATGGAGTACAATGTTGGCAAGTGTGAGGTTATCCACTTTGGCAGACATAATAGTAGGAGGGATTACTATTTAAAGGGTGAAAAGCTGCAGCATGCTACAGTGCAGACCTGGGGGTCCTTGTACCCAGTCTGCAGGTGGTCAGGAAGGCAAATGGGATGCTGGCCTTGAGGGGAATTGAATATAAAAGCAGGGAGGTCTTGCAACTGTAGAGGGCACTGGTGAGGCCGCAGCTGGAGTACTGTGTGCAGTTTTGGTCGCCGCACTTGCGCAAGGATATTTTGGCCTTGGAGGAAGTGCAGAGGAGGTTCACTAGGCTGATACCGGAGATGAGGGGGTTAGACTATGAAGAGAGACTAAATAGACTGGGTCTATACTCGATGGAGTTTAGAAGGATGAGGGGGGATCTTATAGAGACGTATAAGATAATGAAAGTGATGGGTAGGGTAGAGGTAGAGAGATTCTTCCCGCTCAGAAAGGACAGCAGGACTAGAGGGCACAGCCTCAAGATAAGGGGGGTGCAGTTTAGAACGGAGTTGAGGAAGAACTTCTTTACTCAAAGGGTGGTGAATCTCTGGAATTCTCTGCCTGTTGAAGTGGTGGAGGCTACCTCGCTAAATATATTTAAGACATGGGTAGATAGGTTTTTGGTAGGCAAGGGAATTAAGGGTTATGGGGAGAAAGCGGGAAAGTGGAACTGATCCACTTCAGATCAGTCATGATCTTGTTGAATGGCGGGGCAGTCTAGATGGCCTACTCCTATTTCTTATGTTGCCTCCAGCCTTGCCTTACCCCCTTGAAATTTAATATATTTGCATTTCCTCAGTCTTGATTATTTTAATGTGTAATGCTCTGCTCTTATCCTGTAAAATAGTCTGTGTTTCCTCCTCCTGCCACACAGTCCTTGTGGCGATGAAGTCCCATCTTCAAATTGAGGATATCCTTCTTTGCGTTGTGTAGTGCTATCTCCATGCCAAATGGGAGAGACATCGCACAGATCTAGCAACCCGAAACCGGCCATCAACAGCAGCGAAATTGTACTCCAGCACAATTTGTAACTTCATGGCTCAGCATATCCCCCACTCTATCATTGTCATCAAAACAGAGATCAACCCTGGTTCAATGCCAAGAACAGCACCAGGCATACCTAAAAAATGAGCTGTCAACCTAGTGAAGCTCCCAGTAGTACTACTTGTATGCCAAACAGCAGTTAGTAGACAGAGCTAAGTGATCCCACAACCAAAGGATCAAGTGAACTGCAGTGTTTCAAGCTCACCACCACTTTCTCAAGAGCAACTAGGCTAGGGGTGGGTAAGAAATGCTGGCCAGCTAGTGATGCCCACGTTCCACAAACGAATTTTTAAAAATCTCATCCTTCACTGCTGGGTCAAAACCGTGAACTCTGTCCCTCACACTGCTATGGGTGTATTTACATCACATGGACTGCAGTGGGTTCAAGAAGGCTGTTCGCCATCACCTCCTCAAGGCAATATATGCTGGCTTAGCCAGGATGCCCACATCAATTTATGAATTTGTAAATGTTTTTTTCTGATGAATGTCTTAGCTAAAGGTTTTGCATTGGTTGCAATGGGAAAATATGATTTGCTTAGCAATGTTACACAGATTAAAATTTTTTGGGAACACAACTACAATGGTAAATAAATTACAGTATAGAATGATTACAGTGCAGAAAGGGGCCATTTGTCAGCCAGGTATGAAAGTGTAAGTAACCTTACTCCCCCAGCATTTTGTTGTAGCTCTACAATTTAATTATTTTCTGGTGCTTATTCACTTCACTATTTTAAAATCCTGATTATATCTGTCTCCAAATTTTCCAGCAGGGCATTACAGATCCTAGCTGCCTGCGTAAAATAAGTTTTTCCTTCTGTCTTTATTAATTCCTTTGCAACCAGCATCCTTTAGTTCTTAACCCTTCTGCCAATGGGAGCAATCTCTCCCTACTTATTCTGTCTAGACTTCTTTCTGATATTGAACACCTATGAAATCTCTCCTCAGTCTTTAAGGAGGTGTTGGTTAGCACTTTAAGATAGCTAGTACTGCTGCGTCATTGCACCAATGATCTAGGTTCAGTTGTGGTCTTGAGTGACTGTGAAGTTTGTGTGTTCTCTGCGACTTTGTGGGTTTCCCCCACAGTGCAAAGATGTGCAGGTTAAGTAGATTGGCCATTCTAATATTGTCTCTATGTCCCAAGCTGCATAAATTAGGGAGATTAGTGGGGTAAATAATGGGGTAATTTTTCTACCTTAATGCTTTCTAATTTACCTAAAACTTACTCCCTCATAATGATGACTTGTTCTAAAGGGTTACGCACCCCTCCAAGACACCACCAATTGATGTGTCCCTCTTCTTTGTGAATGCTGATGTAAAGTACTCATTAAGGATATCACCCACTTCCTTTAGTTCTACACTTAATTTTCCCTCCTTTGTCCTTAAGTGGATCAACTCTTTCTCTAGCCACCTCTTGTTCCTAATGCATGTATAAAATGTCTTATCCTGTCCATCTGCCCTGTCACCTTCAAGGATCTGTGAATATGACTCCAAGATCCTCCTGATCATCACCTTCCCGGCTCCAACCATTCATAGTGTATTCTTTGGCTTTATTAGCCCTCCCCACTTCTCTGGGTTAGAACAGTATAGCACAGGGACAGTCCCATTGACCCACCAAGACTGCTCTTGAATTCTATTTTCCACTACTGTGCCCACCTGACCAGCCCAATGATGCCCTCCTGCAGTCTACAGCAATCCTTCTCACTGTTTACCACCCTACCAATTTTCATGTTATCCGTGAACTTTTTAATCATATGCCCTACGTTTAACATAGAACATATAGACCGTAGAACACTACAGCACAAACAGGCCCTTCGGCCCACACGTTGCGTCGATCACATCCACATTTACCAGGCCATAGAACTATCTGTAACTCCCAATCCCATTAGATCCCATATACTCATCCAGAAGTCTTTTAAAAGACTTCCAGCGAGTTCGCCTCTACCACCACCGACAGCAGCCGATTCCACTCACTCACCACCCTCTGGGTGGTGAGTGAGTGAAAAACGTACCCCTGACATCTCCTCTGTACTTGCTTCACAGCACCTTAAACCTGTGTCCTCTCGTAGCGACCATTTCAACCCGGGGAAATAGCCTCTGAGAATCCACCCTATCTATTCCTCTCAACATTTTATAAACCTCTATCAGGTCGCCTCTCAACCTTCGTCTCTCCAGAGAGAAGAGCCATAGCTCCCTCAACCTAGTTTAAGACCAAATCATTAATGTATGCCACATATAGCAAGGGCATCAACACCAAGTCTCGCACAACTGCGGCCGGTTTGGTAGCATAGCGATTAGTACTGCTGCTTCACAGCGCCAGGGTCCTAGGTTCGATTCCGGCTTGGGTCACTGTGTGGAGTTTGCACATTCTCCTCGTGTCTGGGTGCTCCGGTTTCTTCCCACAGTCCAAAGATGTGCAGGTTAGGTTGATTGGCCACACTAAGAAATTGCTCCTTAGTGTCCAGGGATGTGTAAGTTCGTGGGATTAGTGGGTGTAATATATAGGGGTAGGGCTTGGGTGGGGTTGTGGTTGGTGCAGACTTGCTGGGCCGAAGGATCTGTTTCTGAACTGCAGGGTTCTATGATTCTATGAACTCCATGGGAGGAGACTTTAAGTCACAAACATCCCCTTTTTTCCTGTCAGCCAATTTTGGATCCGGTGTGCCATTTTGCCTTGGATTCCTTGGGCCCTTACTTTCTTGATCAGTCTGCCCTGAGGGACCTTCTTAAAGGCCTTGCTAAAGTTTATACAGACCACGTCAAATACATTATCATCATCAAAAAATTTGATTTAAATTTGTCAAATGTGACTTCCCTTAACAATCCCATGCTGAATAACCCTGATTAATCTGTGTTTATCCAAGTGCAGATGTATTCTGTTCCTCTAAATTCTTTCCGGTAACTTCCCACTACCAAGGTTAAACTGACTGGCTTATCATTTCCTGGTCTATCTCTACCTTCTTTAATAATGGGACAATGTTAATAGCCCTCTGGCATTTCATCTGTGGCAAGAGAAAATTTGAAAATTGCTGCCAGTACCCCTGATATCTCCTTCTTTGCCTCCCTCAACAGCCTGGGATAGTCCCATCCAGACCTGCGGATTTATCCATTTTAAGGTTGGTAAACCTGCCAGTACTACCTCTTTCCTCTAGTATTTCACAGTCCTCTACCCTGACATCTGCACCTATCCTCTTCTGTTGTGAAGACTGAAGCAAGCTATTTATTGAGGACTGTACCCATGTCTTCCGGGTATGTACATAGACTTTCTATGTAGTCCCTAATTGGCTCTACCCTTTCCCTAGTTATTTTCTTGCTTTTTAGATATTTAAAAAACCTTTTTGGGTTTTGCCTTTTATGCTACCTACTGAAGCTTTTTCATGCACTCTCAGCTTTTCTCATTTCCTTTTTAAGTTTCCTCCCACTTTCTGTACTCCTCTGGGGACTCTGCTGTATTGAGCCCTCGGTATCTGCCAAAATCCTTTCTTTATTTTCTTAATCCAGACCTTTAAGTCCCTTGACATCCAGGGCTCTGGTCTTGATCCAATCCTTTGTCTTTCAGGAGCATGTTTGCCCTGTATATTGCTGTCTCCTCTTTGACAGCCTCCCAATGCTTCTAATGGTGTTGAAGTCAAAGATCAGACATGATCTCATTAAATAGTGGAACGGATTAGAAGGGCTGAATGGCCTACCCCTCCTATTCCTTCTGTTCTTGATAGTTAACAGTGATTAGGCCTTAACAAGACTATTGTGTCCAGTTCTGGTCAGCATTTTTCGGAAGGATGGGAGGGTCCTTGAGATTTACCAGAATGGTTCCACAGACGAGGGAATATAGTGACACAGATTGGAGAAGCTGGGATTGTTGTCCCTGAAGCAAAAGAGATTGAAGAGAGATTTGATAGAGGGGTATAGGATTATGGCACGTTTTCAAACCTGAACAAAGAGGGCTGTTCTCACTTGATTATACAAAGACTTGGGGTCCCACAGATTTAAGATTTTGAACCACAGATGTCGCGAGGATATAAAGAAGAACTTTTCACACAAGTGCTAGCCTGGAACCCTCTTTCCAGGAGGATGGTGTTTGCAGAGACTTTGAAAGGAAATTGCGTAGACATTTGATAAACTTGCAAGGCAATGGGAGTGGAGCTTGGGGATGAGACTGGATTGCTCTAATCAGAATGGACCAGATGGCTGAATGGCAAGCTTCTGTACAGTAATGACTGACTCTGTAATTCCTCTTAACATTCCCAGATGCATCCCATCTAGCCTGAGATTTTAAATACAACCAGTCTTTCTAAAACTTCTTCCAGCTATTCTGGCCCACTCAGTATCTCAACTGCTTCCTCTTTTGTTATAAATTTGGAGCACCTTCCTTGGTAAAGTAGATACAGAGGATTGACTTAGCATTTCAGTCATAACCTCTGTCTCCGTGTGTAAATTCCCTTATTGATCCCGAATCGACCTCCACCCCTCCTGTTACTATTTATATGCTTATAGGAGACTTGGATTCCCTTTTTAAGTTAGCTGCCTGTTTCTTATGATCCTTCATTGACTCTTGGATTTCCTCCTGGCTTCTTCTTTGAATTTTCTTGCTTGAATTTGGTTGCTTCTTATATTAGCAACTTTTTTTGTTGTTGTCTCTTTCACTCCTGTCATTTAGAGAGCTCTGGATTTAGTTGTCCTACCTTTTTTCCCTGTGGGAATTGTTAAGGACCAAATCAGAAGCTCAAGATATTTTATGAAGTTAGCTTAGACTGCAATTTTTGCATTTGATTTTGGATTAGGATGAGCATGAGGTGTTTCACTCCAGGTGTGATTCATTTGACCTCCTAGGAAGCAAGGATGAGAGGGGCGTGGAGGGATATGGTCCAGGTGCAGATCAGTGGGACTAGGCAGCCAAAAGGCCTGTTTCTGTGCTGTAGTGTTCTATGGTTCTAAGTAACTATGTCAGGACTGTAAAGGGAATTGTATCTGCAGAGAAATTAGGGATTAGAATCGTGTACCAGCTGATGTGTAACAAGGATATTGGGCTGAATGATCTACTATGCTGCAACATATACGATTGAGGCTTATTTATTTCCTATTGTACAATGCTGGACTAACATCCTGGCTGTGGAGATTTGCGAGAGCCACTCAGGAGGGTTTAAACTAGCTTGGCAGGGGAATGGGATCCAAAGCAGTAGGGAGACAGAAAAAAAGGTTGAGGACAGCACAGAAGTTAGAGAGCACATTAAATAGTAAAGGCAGTGTCAGTAATCGTAGTACCCGACAGATCAGGCAAAAGCAAGAGAGCAAGGCAGGTCCAGATTAAACTGCATTTATTTCAATGCAAGCGGTCTGATGGGCAAGGCAGATAAACTCAGGGCATGGATTGGTACATGGGACTGGGATATTATAGCAATTGCTGAAATATGGCTAAGGGAGGGACAGGACTGACAGTTCAGTGTTTCAGGGTACAGATGCTATAGGAAAGATAGAACAGGAGATAGGAGAGAAGGGGGAGTTGCTTTTGATTAGGGAAAACATCACGGCAGGACTGGGGGGGGTGGAATATAAGAACATAAGAAATAGGAGCAGGAGTAGGCCATCTGGCCCTTCGAGCCTGCCCCGCCATTCAATAAGATCATGGCTGATCTGTCGTGGCTCAGTTCCACATTCCGGCCCTCTCCCCATAACCCTTAATCCCCTCTCTTATCAAAAACCCATCAACCCGCTTCTTGAAAATATTTCGCGAGGCAGCCTCCACCACTTCAACGGGCAGAGAATTCCAGAGATTCACCACCCTTTGAGTGAAGAAGTTCCTCCTCAACTCTGTTCTAAACCGCCTCCCCTTTATCTTGAGGCTGTGCCCCCTAGTCCTACTGTCTTTTTTGAGCGGGAAGTGTCTCTCCACCTCTATCCTATCCATCCCATTCATAATCATATACGTCTCAATGAGATCTCCCCTCATTCTTCTAAACTCCAACGAGTACAAGCCTAGTTCATTCAGCCTCTCCTCATAGCTCAACCCCCTCAACTCCAGTATCAGCCTAGTAAACCTCCTCTGCACTCCCTCCAAGGCCAAAATATCTTTGCGCTGATGCGGCGCCCAAAACTGCACACAGTACTCCAGCTGCGGCCTCACCAATGCCCTACACAGCTACAGACCTCCCTACTTTTATATTCAATCCCCTTCGCTATGAAGGCCAGCATCCCATTCGCCTTCCTGACCACCTGCTGCACCTGCAAGCTGGGTTTTTGCGACTCATGCACAAGGACCCCGAGGTCCCTCTGCACTGTCGCCTGCTGCAGTTTTTCACCACGTAAGTAATAGTCCTTCCTACCATTCTTCCTTCCAAAGTGGACCACCTCACACTTGCCAACATTAAATTCCATTTGCCATTTCCTGGCCCATTCGCCCAGCCTATCTAGATTCTTCTGCAGACTCTCCATACCCTCTGCACAATTTGCCGTTCCCCCAATCTTGGTGTCATCCGCAAATTTCGACACCCTGCACTCGGTTCCCTCCTCCAGATCATCTATATAAATGGTAAAAAGCTGAGACCCCAGCACCGACCCCTGGGGCACTCCACTAGTCACCATCTGCCAATCCGAATAGCACCCGTTGACCCCCACTCTCTACCTCCTATTTGACAGCCAATCCTCTATCCACGCTAACACCCTACCCCCAACTCCAAGTCCCCTGACCTTCTGCAATAACCTCTTATGAGGTACTTTGTCAAACGCCTTCTGAAAATCCAGAAAGACCACATCCACCGGCTCTCCTCTATCCACCGCCCTAGACACATCCTCATAGAACTCCAGTAAATTTGTCAGACACGACTTCCCTTTAATGAAACCGTGCTGCGTCTGCTCTATCAAGCAATTCCCTTCAAGATGCCTCGCAATTTCCTCTTTAATGACGGATTATAACATTTTACCTACCATAGACGTTAAACTAACCGGCCTATAATTCCCTGCCTTTTGCCTGGCACCCTTCTTAAACAACGGCGTAACATTAGCCGTTTTCCAATCTTCCGGCACTTCCCCGGAATCCAGCGACGTCTGGAAAATAACCACCAATGCATCCACTATAACCTCCGCCATTTCTTTCAGAACCCTCGGATGCATTCCATCCAGTCCTGGAGACTTGTCCACAATCAGCCCCTCCAGTCTGTCGAGCACCGCCTCTCTAGTAACAGTAATGTCATTAAGATCCTCCAATCCTACCACCTTTCCATCGCTAACACCCGGCAAATTATCCACGTCCTCCTCCGTGAAGACGGAAACAAAAAAGTTATTCAATACCTGAGCCATATCCCCATCCCCTACCACAAGGTCCCCTTTCTCATCCTCTATATCTGAGGGTTCGGCTGCTGAGTCTATATGGGTAGAACTGAGAAATAAGGGGGAAATCACTTTGATAGGGTTGTACTAAGGGCCTCCAAATAGTCAGCAGGAAATTGAGGAGCAAATATGTAAGGAGATTACCACCCTATTTTTCTTGGAGCTATCTGTAATAGGGGATGTTAACTTTCTCAACATTGACTGGGACAGCCATAGTATTAGAGAGTTGGATGGAGAGAAATTTGAGTGTATTCAGGAGGTATTTCTCATTCAGTATGAGGATGGCCCAACTAGAGAGAGGACAAAACTTGACTTCCTCTTGGGAAATAAGGAAGAGCAAGTGACAGAAGTGTTAGTGAGGGATCACTTTGGGACCAGTAATCATAGTTCCGTTAAGATAGCTATGGGGAATGATAGGTCTGGCCCAAAAGTTACAATTCTAAATTGGGGCAAAGCCAATTTTGTTGGTATAAGGCAGGAACTTTCAATAGTTAATTGGGGGAGTCTGTGAAAAGACAAAAGGATGTCTGGTAAGTGGAAGCTTTCAAAAGTGCGTTAACCAGGGTTCAGGATAAGCACATTCCTCTCAGTGAAGGGCAAGATTGGTAGAAGTAGGGAACCCTGGATAACTCGGGATATTGAGGCCCTGGACAAGAAGAAGGAGGCACATGACGTGCATAGGCAGCCGGGGTCAAGTGAATCCCTTGAAGGGTATAGGGGGTATAAGAGTAGAGTTGAGAGAAATCAGGAGGGCAAAAAGGGACACAAAATTGTTTTGGCTTTTAAGGCAAAGGAGAATCCAAAGAGTTTCTACAGCTACATAAGAGGCAGAAAGGGAGAGAGTAGGGTTTCTTAAAGATCAAAATCAAGAGATGGGTGAGATCCTAAATGAATATTTCTCATGTATTTACTGTTGAGAAAAGCATGGATGCTAGGGAACTTAGGGAAATAAATAGTGATGTCTTGAGGAGTGTACATATAACAGGAGGTGCTGCTGGAAGTCTTAAAACGCATCAAGGTAGATAAATCCCCGGGACCTGATGAAGTGTATCTCAGGAAATTGTGGGTCCCCTAGCAGAGATATTTGAATCATTGATCGTCAATTTTCAGGCACGTCACCTGTGAAGGGTGGCAACGTTGTGCCTTTATTTTGAAAGGGCTTCAGGGAAAAGCCTAAGAACTACAGGTTAGTGAGGCTCACACCTGTGGTGGGTAAGTTGTTGGAAGGTATTTAGAGATGCAAGGACTGATTAGGGACAGTCAGCACGACTTTGTGAATGGGAAATTGTCTCTCAAATTTGAGTTTTTTGAAGGGGTAACCAAGAAGGTAGATGAAGGCCTTTGACAAGCTACCGCATGGTAGGTTGTTGCATAAGGTTAAATCTCACAGGATCGAGGGTGAGTTAGCTAAATAGATACAAAAGTGGCTTGATGACAGAAGCCAGAAGGTGGTTGTAGAGAGTTGTTTTTAAAACTGGAGGCCTGTGACCAGTGCTGTGTCCACTGTTAGTTGTCATTTATATTTATGATTTGGATGAGAATATAGGAGGCATGGTTAATAAGTTTACAAATTATACCAAGATTGGTGACATAGTGGACAGTGAATAAGGTTATCTCTGATTGCAATGGGATCTTGATAACTTGAGCCGATGGGCTGATGAATGGCAGATGGAGTTTAATTTGGATAAATGCAAGGTGATGCATTTTGGTAGATCAAATTGGGGCAGGACTTATTCAGTTAATAGGGCGTTGGGGACAGTTACGAAACAAAGAGCTCACAGGATGCACATTGAAAGTGCAGTGGAGGTGGATTGAGTGGTGAAGAAGGCATTCAGTATGCTTAGTTTCATTGGTCAGAACAGTTGGGACGTCTTGTTGAAGTTGTACAAGACATTGCTAAGGCCACTCTCAGAATACTGTGTGCAGTTCTGGTCACCCATTATAAAAAGGATATTATTAAACTAGAAAGAGTGCAGAAAAGATTTACTTAGGACTTGATGGTTTGAGTTATAAGGAGAAGCTAGATAGACTGGGATTTTTTTTCCTCTGGACCATAGAAGGCTGGGGGTGATCTTATAGGTGCCTATAAAATAATGAGGACCACGGATAGCTAGATAGTCAATATCTTTTCCCAAAGGTTGAGGGTTAACCCTCATGCAAAGCCTAAAACTAGAGAGCATAGGTTTAAGGGGAGAGATACAAAAGGGTCCATAGGGGCACTTTTTTCAGTGTGGTGAGTGTCTGGAACAAGCTGCCAGAGGTGGGTATAATTTTATCTTTTAAAAAGCATGTAGATAGTTACATGGGTACAGAGGGATAATCGTTAAGATAGTTAAGATGGGTATAGAGGGATAATAGCCAAATGCGGGCAATTGGGACTAGCTTTGTGTTTTTAAAAAAAGGGTGGCATGGACAAGTTGGGCCGAATGGCCTGTTTCCATGCTGTAAACCTCTGACGGTATGCCAGCAGCCCTTCTCCTCCTTTTCATTCTTTTAATATGAGGAAATCATTGTGATAACGGTCTCATTTTGCAGGTATGATGGAGATCCTCCCTGATCGTTGTGTTGCGATCGCAAAGAAAGAGCTGATGTATGCAGGCACAGTGGGGTTGGTGTGCTGGCTTGCTGGCATTATCTTCATCAACCGGCAGAAAAAAACTGATGCCAAAAGCGTGATGACTGAGGCTGCTCAGACCATGCTGAAAGAAAATGTGAGTAAATAAGATCACTGGTTAAAGCCCCTGAACCTGTATTAATCTTCCTGATTCTGAATGTATAGTGAGAGCCGATACAAGCAAAATGAACCTGTTTCAAATTAAAATTGCGCAGTTAGTATCCAATGAACAATTTACAGATGTGAAGTAAATCTTTGGACTTCAACTAGGTCATCAGCACAACGAATGCTGCAGAATAAATTCTAAATCACTGATTTGTAGCCATAGATACTCAAAACAGATAAAAGGAACCATTCAGTTTAAAACTGTTTTTTGCTTATGTTTGCAATTTGTTTGACTGCAATGTCATTGATAGGAGTCAATGACTCAGCCCACCCTGCCATCCAACCAGATAGGACTGATCTACTACAACACCATCTTCCCTCACTCTCCTTGTATCCCACCCTCTAACTGAAGAACTTCCTCCTTAACTCAGTCTTAATGGCTTATCCTTATTGTGAAACTGTGCCCTCTTGTTCTAGGCCCCTCCACTGGAGAACACACTTTCCTACATCTGTCTTGTGAAAACCTTGTAAACTTCAGTAAGATTACAGTGATATCCAAATTACATTATTCAATGATATTCTAACCATGCCATGTGTTCTCCACTTATCTTTTCACCCATTCCCATACCGTTCCTCCTCCATTCTTTCCTTATCTCTAGACTCAAACCCAGTTAAAGGCAGTGTTATATTTTTTCCTTTATTCTCCCATGGAGTATGGGTTTCACTGGCAAGACCAAACTTTTATTGCCTATTTCAGAGGGCACTTAACAGTCACGTTGCTCTGGGCCTAGAAACACGTCGGCCTATAGTAAATTAAATGGATTTTTAGGACAGCGATGATAGTTTCATAGATAATATTGCTGAGGCGAGCTTTCTGTGCCAGATTTTTATTAATTCAATTCAAATTTCATCAGCTCCTGTGAAATCTTGTCACCAGAGCATTTGCTTGGGTCTCTGGATTACTAGTCCAATAAAATTACTACTCTGTATTGCCTTCCTCATCTCTTGGATGAGGGGAATTTAAAGTTCCCAAGTACTTACAGTCATTTAACCCGCTCAGCTGCCTCTTATCCTCCTTTATCTAGTTGTAAAGATATCCTGCTTCTTTTAACCATACATGTTTATTGAGTTCCTCTTCTGCGTCTATGCTAATCATCTCAGCCCACTCAATGTGGTATTGTTTTTAATTTTTTTATTGGATGAAGGCCTTGCTGGCTCGGCCTATGTTTTAATTGCCCTTGAAAAGTTAGTGGCAAGCTGCCTTCTTGAAGCGCTGCAGTCTGGTGTAGGTACACTCACAGTGCTGTTAAGGAGAGAATTCCAGGATTTGATTTAGTGACAGTGAAGGAATATGTTTCCAAGTCAGGATGATGAATAACTTCGAGGGGAAACCTTCAGGTGGTGATTGATGTTCTGTTGTGTTTGCTGCCCTTATCCTTTTGAGTGGCAGTGGTCGTGGGTTTGGAAGATAAGAATAAGAACATAGGAAATAGGAGCAGGAGTAGGCCATCTAGCCCTTCGATCCTGCCCCGCCATTCAATAAGATCATGGCTGATCTGAAGTGGCTCAGTTCCACTTTCCCGCTTTCTCCCCATAACCCTTAATCCCCTTGCCTACCAAAAATCTTTCTACCTATGTCTTAAATATATTTAGCGAGGTAGCCTCCACCACTTCAACGGGCAGAGAATTCCAGAGATTCACCACCCTTTGAGTGAAGAAGTTCCTCCTCAACTCTGTTCTAAACCGCCCCCCCTTTATCTTGAGGCTGTGCCCTCTAGTCCTGTCCTTGCTGTGTGGGAAGAACCCCTCCACCTCTACCCTATCCATCCCTTTCATCATCTTATACGTCTTGATGAGATCCCCCCTCATCCATCTAAACTCTAACGAGTACAAGCCCAGTCTATTCAGCCTCTCATAGCTCAACCCCCTCGACTCTGGTATCAGCCTAGTGAACCTCCTCTGCACTCCCTCCAAGGCCAAAATATCCTTGCGTAAGTGCGGCGACCAAAACTGCACACAGTACTCCAGCTGCGGCCTCACCAGTGCCCTGTACAGTTGCAGCAAGACCACCTACTTTTATATTCTATCCCCCTCGCAATGAAGGCCAGCATCCCATTTGCCTTCCTGACCACCTGCTGCACCTGTAAGCTGGGTTTTTGCGACTCATGCACAAGGATCCCCAGGTCCTTCTGCACCGTAGCATGCCGCAGCTTTTCGCCCTGTAAGTAGTAGTCCTTCCTACTATTATTCCTACCAAAGTGGATAACCTCACACTTGCCAACATTGTACTCCATCTGCCAGGTCCTCGCCCACTCGCTCAGCCTATCTAGATCCCTCTGCAGACTTTCCACATCCTCCGCACGATTTGCCGTTCCACTTATCTTTGTGTCATCGGCAAATTTCGACACCTTACACTTGGCTCCCTCCTCCACATCGTCTATGTAAATGGTAAATAGCTGAGGCCCGAGCTATTTACTGAGGTGCGGCCTAAGGAGCCTTGGTGGGGTTCCTGCAGTGCATCTTGTAGATGCTACACAGTGCTATCACTGTGCATCAGTCATGGAGGGAGTGAATATTTAAGGTGGTGGATGGAGTGTCAATCAAGTAGGTTACTTTGGTGTTAAGCTTCTTCAGTGTCATAGCCTTTACAGACCACAAGGAGACCATTCATCCCATTGAGACCATGTCAGCCCTCTTTTAAGGAATCATTAAGGGCAGGGGTCTTAGTAGCGTTGAAGAGCAGAAGGATCTCGGGGTCCGGGTTCACAGGACTCTTAAATCGGCCTCGCAGGTGGAGGAGGTGGTCAAGAAGGCGTATCGTGTACTGGCCTTCATTAATCGAGAGATTGAGTTTAGGAGTCGGGAGGTAATGCTGCAACTTTACAGGACCCTCGTCAGGCCTCATTTGGAGTACTGTGCGCAGTTCTGGTCGCCTCACTATAGGAAAGAGGTAGAAGCTATTGAAAGGGTGCAGAGGAGATTTACAAGGATGTTGCCTGGACTGGGAGGCATGCCTTATGAAGATAGGTTGAGGGAGCTGGGACTCTTTTCCCTGGAGAGGCGAAGGTTGAGAGGCGACCTGATAGAAGTTTATAAAATGTTGAGAGGAATAGATAGGGTGGACTCTCAGAGGCTATTTCCCCGGGTTGAAATGGTCGCTACGAGAGGACACAGATTTAAGGTGCGGGGAGGGAGGTACAGAGGTGATGTTAGGGGTAAGTTTTTCACTCAGAGGGTGGTGAGTGATTGGAATCGGCTGCCGTCGTCGGTGGTGGAGGCGAACTCGCTGGGGTCTTTTAAAAGACTTCTGGATGAGTATATGGGGTTTAATGGGATTGGGGGTTATAGATAGGTCTATAGATTGGTGGGGTTGATGCGATCGGCGCAACTCGAGGGCCGAAGGGCCTGTTTGTGCTGTAATATTCTATGTTCTATGTTCTATGAATCATTCCCATGCTCTATCCCTGTACTCCCGCAAGTTTATTTCCCTCAAGTTTCCATCTAATTTTCTTTTCAATTATTTATTTTCTCAGCTTCCATCGGTCTCCTAAACAGTGTGTTCCAGGTCTTCATTTAAAAAGCTATTCTTCCTATGGATGAAAAGGGATTGGTTTAGGCTAGTGGGTCATTGTTTTGTAACTGGTCGGCACAACATCGTGGGCCGAAGGGCCTGTTCTGCGCTGTAATGTTCTATGTATTCTTTCTTCATCTGTTGCCCAAAACCTAGCACTTAAATCCTTAGGTCATTGTACCAGTTGCTAATGGGAACAGTTTTCTTTGTCTACTTTATCTAAGCATTTCATAATCTTGTACACCTCTATCAAATCTCCTTTGGTTCAAAGAGAATAGAATCATAAAATCCCTATAGTACAGAAGAGGCTATTCAACCCATTGATTCTGCATTGACTCCCTGACAGAGTACCTTACCCATGTCCTATTCCTGTATCTTCACACATTTCCTATCTATCTAACCTACACATCTTGGGACACTATGGGCCAATTTAAATCCCCCATAACTACGGCCGTCCCATTCCTAACACGCAAATAAGTGCAGCGTGCAGGAATGGGACGGCCGTAGTTGTGAGGGATTTCAATCTACATGTAGATTGGTTAACCCATGTTGGACACAGTGGGCTCGAGGAGGAGTTCTTGGAATGCTGCCGGGATAGTTTCCTGGGACAGTGTGTGTTGGAGCCGATGAGGGAGCGAGCTATCTTGGATCTGGTGCTATGTAATGAGGCGGGTAGAATTAGGGACCTTGCGGTGAAGGATCCTCTTGGGGAGAGTGATCATTTTGGGTGGAGTTTCTGGTGCAGATGGAGGAGGAAAAAGTGGGTTCCCGGACACGCGTCCTTTATTTGAACAGAGGGGAGTACGGTAGGATGAGAGAAGAATTGGCGAATGTGGACTGGGGGAGCGTGTGGAAGGTAGGTCTGCTGAGGAGCAGGGGAGGATCTTTAAGGAGATCTTTCTTGGTGCTCAGCAGAAATTTATTCCGATGGTCAAAAAGGACAGTAGGAGGAGAGATAATAAGCAGTGGAAAACGAAGGAGGTGAAGGAAAGTGTTAAATTAAAAGTGGAGGCGTTTAGAGTAGCTAAGAGTAGTGGGCGAGAAGAGGATTGGGAGAGGTTTAAATGTCAACAAAGATTGACAAAGAAGTTGATAAAAAAGGGTAGGAGAAACTATGAAGCTTGGCTAGCGCTTAATATAAAAAAGGATAGCAAGAGTTTTTATAAATATATAAAAAGGAAGAGGCTGGCTAGGGTGAACGTTGGTCCCTTAGAGGATGAGAAGGGGGACTTAGTGGTAGGGGATGGGGATATGGCTAAGGTCTTGAATAACTTTTTTGTTTCTGTCTTCACGGAGGAGGACGTGAATAATTTGCCGGGTGTTAGAGATGGAAAGGTGGTAGGACTGGAGGGTCTTAATGACATTACTGTTACTAGAGAGGCGGTGCTCGACAGACTGGAGGGGCTGATTGTGGACAAGTCGCCAGGACCGGATGGAATGCATCCAAGGGTTCTGAAAGAAATGGCGGAGGTGATAGTGGATGCCTTGGTGGTTATTTTCCAGACATCACTGGATTCCGGGGAAGTGCCGGAAGATTGGAAAACGGCTAATGTTACGCCGTTGTTTAAGACGGGTGCCAGGCAAAAGGCAGGGAATTATAGGCCGGTTAGTTTAATGTCAGTTGTAGTAAAATGTTAGAATCCGTCATCAAGGAGGAAATAGCGAGGCATCTTGAGAGGAATTGCTTGATAGAGCAGACGCAGCATGGTTTCGTTATGGGGAAGTTGTGTCTGACAAATTTACTGGAGTTCTATGAGGATGTGTCTAGGGCGGTGGATAGAGGAGAGCCGGTGGACGTGGTCTTTCTTGATTTTCAGAAGGCGTTTGACAAGGTACCTCATGAGAGGTTATTGCAGAAGGTCAGGGGGCATGGAGTTGAGGGTAGGGTGTTAGCGTGGATAGAGGATTGATTGTCAAATAGGAGGCAGCGAGTGGGGGTCGACGGGTGCTATTCGGATTGGCGGATGGTGACTAGTGGAGTGCCCCAGGGGTCGGTGCTGGGGCCTCAGTTATTTACCATTTATATAGATGATCTGGAGGAGGGAACCGAGTGTATGGTGTTGAAATTTCCTGATGACACCAAGATTGGTGGAACGGCAAATTGTGCGGAGGGTGTGGAGAGTCTGCAGAAGGATCTAGATAGGCTGGGCGAATGGGCCAGGAAATGGCAAATGGAATTTAATGTTGGCAAGTGCGAGGTGGTCCACTTTGGTAGGAAGGATTATTACTTGCGTGGCGAAAAACTGCAGCAAGCGACAGTGCAGAGGGACCTCAGGGTCCTTGTGCATGAGTCGCAAAAACCCAGCTTGCAGGTGGTCAGGAAGGCGAATGGGATGCTGGCCTTCATAGCGAGGGGCATTGAATATAAAAGTAGGGTAGTCTTGCTGCGGCTGTATAGGGCATTGGTGAGGCCGCAGCTGGAGTACTGTGTGCAGTTTTGGGCACCGTACTTACGCAAGGATATTTTGGCCTTGGAGGGAGCGCACAGGAGGTTTACTAGGCTGATGCCGGAGTTGAGGGGGTTGAGCTATGAGGAGAGGCTGAATAAATTAGGCTTGTACTCGTTAGAGTTTAGAAGAATGAGGGGAGATCTCATTGAGACGTGTAAGATGATGAATGGGATGGATAGGATAGAGGTGGAGAGACTCTTCCCGCTCAAAGGATAGTAGGACTAGGGGGCACAGCCTCAAAATAAAGGGGGGGGGGGGGCGGTTTAGAACGGAGTTGAGGAGGAACTTCTTCACTCAAAGGGTGGTGAATCTCTGGAATTCTCTGCCCGTTGAAGTGGTGGAGGCTGCCTCGCTAAATATTTTTAAGATGCGGGTTTTTGATGAGAGGGGATTAAGGGTTATGGGGAGAGGGCGGGAAAGTGGAACTGAGCCACGACCGATCAGCCATGATCTTATTGAATGGCGGAGCAGGCTCGAAGGGCTAGATGGCCTACTCCTGCGCCTATTTCTTATGTTCTTATGTTCAATTTAGCATGGCCAATCCACCTAACCTGAACATCTTTGGACTGTGTGGAGAAACTGGAGCACCTGGAGGAAATCCACACAGACACAGAGAATGTGCACATCCCAAACAGTCATCTGAGACCGGAGTCAAACCTGGATCCCTGGTGCTCTGAGACAGCAGTGCTAACCACCATGCCACCCCAATAACCCCAGCATCTTTAATCAAACCTTGTAACTAAAATTCTGTGTCCCTGGATCTGTATCAGTAAATCTGCTCTTTGCCCTCTCAAGGACTCTCAAATCTTTCAAAAGTACGGTGACCAGAACTGGATACTGAGCTGTAGTACTCTAGTCTGGCCTCTCCAGAACTCAAAGTTTCAGTATAACTTCCCTGCATTTATAATTGGTATCTTTGTTTATGAAGCCCAAGTTCCCATTTGCTTTGCTAATTACTCTGTCAATGTTATACTGTCTTCAACAGACTTGTGCACATTTATGCCTAGGTCCTTCTGTTTCTGCACGCTCTTTAGAATACGTGCCTCTGCCAAAATGCATCACTTCACATTTCCGTGTTAAATTCCATCTGTTGCCTGTAAATTTGTCGTCCTACCAACTTGTTTGGTCTGTTTCAAATGACTTCGCCACACCTAATATAGAAAAGTGAAACTTTTACCTTTCAATTCTATTCCTTTAGAAATACACTCTAATTGTTTGTTAACCTAGTCATTTGTCCATCTCTACCCCAGGTGTCTGTTTTTCTTGCGCCATTTATATATTGTCCAAGTAATACTTGGCCTCCTTTTTCTTCTGACAAAAGTATAGAACATAGAACATAGAACATTACAGCACAAACAGGCCCTTCGGCCCTCGAGTTGCGCCGATCACATCAACCCCACCAATCTATAGACCTATCTATAATCCCCAATCCCATTAAACCCCATATACTCATCCAGAGGTATTCATTTATTTATATTGAAATTCACTTGTCATTGGAAGCTTATTCTACAGGTTTTTTTCATCTTTCTGTACTTTATTCCAGGTTCTGCCGAATTAATTACAATTTCCAATTTGATATCAGTTACAAATTTTAAATTTGTGCTTCCAAATGCCAAGTCCAATTTTTTTCTGGTTCTGATCGATATGTAATACCACGCCACTTACTCTTAACTTCCTAATGTTTTATTGCCTGCTTACCACCCATTCTGCTATTTGTTTCTAACTCCACATGTTCTGACCATAGACCTGAAGACAAATTGGAGGGATATGAGGAAAGAGCAGCAAATGAGACTAATTGCTTTTTGAAAGTGCTGATGCTGTCTCAGTAGGTCACAACTACTTCTGTGTTGTGATGTATTGATCTGTGGAGGTGGTGGCAGTAACATCATGGTAAATGTTATTTGACTAGTAATCCAGAGGTCCAAACAAATACCTGAGTTCAAACCCCACCATGGCAGCTGGGGAAATTAACATTCAATTAATAAAAAAACTTGTTTTATTGATAATTATTTCACTAGATTGTTGTAAAAACCCATTGTGTTCATTAATGTCCTTCAGGGAAGGTAATCTGTTCTTACCTGTATGATCTACATATGACTTCAGAGCTACAGCCATAAGAAAATAAGAACGTAAGAAATAGGAGCAGGAGTAGGCCATCTAGCCCTTCGAGCCTGCTCCACCATTCAATAAGATCATGGCTGATCTGAAGTGGATCAGTTCCACTTTCCCACTTTCTCCCCATAACCCTTAATTCCCCTGTCTGTCAAAAAGCTATCTACCCGTGACTTAAATATATTTAGCGAGGTAGCCTCCACCACTTCAACGGGCAGAGAATTCCAGAGATTCACCACCCTTTGAGTGAAGAAGTTCCTCCTCAACTCCAATCTAAACTTCCCCGCCCCACCCCCCCATCTTGAGGCTGTGTCTTCTAGTTCTGCTATCCTTTCTAAGCAGGAAGAATCTCTCTACCTCTACCCTATCCATCCCCTTCATTATCTTATACGTCTCTATAAGATCCCCCTCAGCCTTCTAAACTCCGAGTACAGACCCAGTCTATTTAGTCTGTCTTCATAGGCCAACCCCCTCATCTCCGGAATCAGCCTAATAAACTTCCTCTGCACTCCCTCCAAGGCCAATATATCCTTGCGCAAGTGCGGCGACCAAAACTGCACACAGTACTCCAGCTGCGGCCTCACCAGTGCCCTATACAGTTGCAGCCAGACCTCCCTGCTTTTATATTCAACCCCCCTCGCTATAAAGGCCAGCATCCCATTCGCCTTCCTGACCACCTGCTGCACCTGCAGACTGGGTTTTTGCGATTCGTGCACAAGGACCCCCAGGTCCCTCTGCACCGTAGCATGCTGCAGCTTTTCGCCTTTTAAATAATAATCCCTCCTACTAATATTTCTGCCAAAGTGGATAACCTCACACTAGCTAACATTATACTCCTTCTGCCAGGTCCTCGCCCGCTCGAGGCAGCTTGCAGTAGTCAAAGCTAAGTGATCCCGCACTAACAGATCAGATCAAAGTAGTGCAATCCTGCCACATCCAGTTGTGAATGGGGGTGGGCAGTTGAACAGCTCACCAGAGGCTGAGACTCTTAAGAAAAAAATTACTAGCTTCAATAGAAGAGCCTAGCTCATCAGAGTGTATGATCAGGTTGAAGCATTCTGTTATCTTTAGGCAGAATGCCAAGTGGATGATCCACCTCTGCCTCTTCCTGGGTTCTCCACCATAATAGATTCTATTCACTGCAAGAAATCATAGCGAGGCCTTGGGGACGAGTGACCATAATACGGTAGAATTCTTTAAGGTGGACAGTGACGTAGATAATTCTGAGATTAGGATCCTGAATTTCAGTAAAGGGAACTATGATGGTATAAGGCATGAACTGGCCATGACGGACTGGAAAACATTAGAACATAGAACCCTACAGTGCAGAAACAGGCCCTTCGGCCCATCAAGTCTGCACCGAATACAATCCCACCCAGACCCTATCCCCATATCCCTACACATTTTACCTGCTAATCCCTCTAACCTACACATCCCAGGATACTAAGGGGCAATTTTAGCATAGCCAATGAACCTAACCCGCACATCTTTGGACTGTGGGAGGAAACCGGAGCACCCGGAGGAAACCCACGCAGACACGAGGAGAATGTGCAAACTCCACACAGGCAGTGACCCGAGCCAGGAATCGAACCCAGGACCCTGGAGCTGTGAAGCAGCAGTGCTAACCACTGTGCTACCGTGCCGCCCATTACTGAAAGGAAAAACATGGACGGACAATGGCAGGCATTTAAAGAATGAATAGCTAAACTCCCGAAGTTGTTTGTTCTTGTTTGGCACAAGAGTGGTAAGGGAATTGTGGCCAAACCATGGCTTAAAAGGGAAATTAGAGCATCAGATTCCAGCAAGAAGTGCACAAATTGGCAAGAGAAAACAATAGACCTGAGAATTGGGAATGGTTTAAATTTGGCAAAGGAGGGCCAAGGGATTGATTAAGAAGGGGAAAATAGAGTATGAAAGTAAGGTACCGAGGAACATAACTGACCAAATGTTTCTATAGATATGTAAAGAGAAAAGGCTTGACAGAAATGAATGTAGGTGCCTTATAGCCAGAAATGAGAGAATTCATAACAGGGAATAAAGAAATGGCTGAGGAATTACCAGAAGTGCTGAAAGAAACTGTTGAGAGGGTGCTGAGGAGATTTACAAGGATGTTGCCTGGACTGGGAGGCATGCCTTATGAAGATAGGTTGAGGGAGCTAGGTCTCTTCTCCCTGGAGAGATGAAGGTTGAGGGGCGACCTGATAGAGGTTTATAAAATGTTGAGAGGAATAGATAGGGTGGATTCTCGGAGGCTATTTCCCAGGGCTGAAATGGTCACTACGAGAGGACACAGGTTTAAGGTGCTAGGAAGCAAGTACAGAGGAGATGTTAGGGGTAAGTTTTTCACTCAGAGGGTGCTGAATGAGTGGAATCGGCTGCCATCGATGATGGAAGAGGTGAACACACTGGGTTCTTTGAAAAGACTTCTGGATGAGTGTATGGGATCTAATGGCATTGGAAGTTACAGATAGTTCTATGGCTTGGTAGGTATGGATGTGATCGGCGCAACTTGTGGGCCAAAGGGCCTGTTTGTGCTGTAGTGTTCTATGTTCTAAACATGTTTTAGTGAGTAGCTGAAGGAAATCAGCATCAGTAGAGAAATGGTTTTGGGGAAATTGACGGGTTCCCGTACAAAGAAAGGGAGATCGGTTCACCCCGCCGTTTCATTTAAATATGGATAGAATATCCACATCCCCCATCCTGATCCCGTAATGTTACAGTTATAAGCCCACGTACCCAACCCCATGTGTGCATTATATATCCCTTTAATAACCAAGAGTCCCTCTAAGTTTGTTTCTGTTTTTAGTCCCATTTCAGAAGATGTGGAGAGCCAGTCTCCCCTTCGCAGTTTGCGCAGGAAACACCATCCTGTAGAGAGTCTCACAGCGTCTGATCCCCAGTCCATGTCAGCCCACCTGCAGCCTGGATCTTTGATTCTATTTGGTATTCCAAGTCTCTTGAGGGGTATGTAGACAGTGTGCTTTAGCATGGTTTTCCCCATGTTGACCTGATCGACTGTCTGGTGGCTGGCAGAGGTCCCTTGGTCTGAAATCCAGGAGTCTGGTTTACTAATCTGTTCGCTTGTCCCCCTGCAGGGATCTGGATGTATTGTCCCCTCCATGTGGACCATTAGTGCCTCCCAAGTCCCCATAGACTGACCAGTGGAAGTATGAATCTGGGGAGAAAAGGGTAACGTTATTCTCACCAGTGGGGGAAGTTTAGATCTGTTTAAGTTATTTATGCAGTTTTAATTGCATACAGTGTTTCCACCTCAATGAACCTTTCATATCTACCAAGGCACATATGTCCCCCGAAACAATCGTGTTGTGGTGTTCTACCCACTGGGGCTGCAGACCTGCTCACTCAGGAAGAACTTTGACCATTACCATATCCCTGCCTTGGGGTTCTGGGTTTGGATACTTCTCTTTCCCAGCCCCTGATTCTCTGCCCTCCCCTTTTTAAAGCGTACAGCCAGTTGCCAGAGGAAATTGAACACCCTCTCCCTTGCATTATAGACCCCTGTGCTTCTGGTCACTACATCCTTGGGAAGCGCCATTGCTCTCCCAGTCATTAGTTCAAAGGGTGTCAATCCCGTGTCTCTAGCTGGGTTGTTTGTATTTTCGTTAGTATAGCGGGCGAGACTTTTACCCAAGCCTGTCCTGTCTCCAATAGGGCTTTTGTCAGACTGTTTTGAAGAGTCCAGTTTGTCCTTTCTATCATTCCTGAAGACTGCGGGTGGTATGGGACGTGGAATCGCTGCTTGATTCCCAACAGAGCACAAGCCTGCTTCGTTACTCTCCCTGTAAAATGGGTGCTCTGGTCTGGGTCTTAGTGTAGTGGGACCTCCCACCGTGGGATTACTTCCTCTGCTAATACTCTAGCCACTGTTCCGGCCAAACGGTCCCTCCAGGGGAATGTCTCCATTTACTGGCCTATTACCACCAGGCAGTACCTTTTGCTCTGGGATTGCGGAAGTGGTCTGGTGAAGTCTTATCTGCAACTGTTCCCATGGCCCGTGTGGTCTGGGCTCATACCTCAACTTTATTTTGGGGGCCTCCCCTGGCTCACACTGGGCGCACGCTACACATTACTGGCAGTGTCTGGCTATCTCTCCCCATGCCCTTCCTTCTAAACTATAACTTGTGGATATCATTGCCTGTTCTCATGGAAGTTCTGTTGCTTTGATTATTGTTGAGGACACAGTACCAGATCCTTCCGGAATGCTTTGGATAAGGTGCCACACAAAGTTAATTCACAAGGTTAGATCACATGGGATTAGGGGTATTTTGATAGCTTGGATAGGTGACTGGCTGATGGACAGAAGACAGAGTTGGGATAAATCGTTTTTTTTCTGGATGCCAGGAAGTGACTAGTGGGGTGCCACAGGGTTCAGGCCTCGGGGCACCAGCTATTTACAATCTATATTAACCACTTCGATACAAATTTGCAGGTGATGCAAAAATAGGTGGGACAGTAAGTGGCAATGAGGAAATAAGAACCTTACAAATGGATATAGATAGATTAGGAGGGTGGGCCAAAAGATGACAGATCGAATTTAACATGGATAAGTGTGAGCTTGTGCATTTTGGTGGGAAAAATGGGAAGGTGACTTATTATCTAAATGGGGAGAGACTTTGGGAAGCTCCAGTGCAGAGGGATCTGGGTGTCCTCATTCATGAGTCACAGAAAACTAACATGAAGGTACAACAGATAATAAAGAAAACAAACGGAATGTTGGCATTTATAGCTGAAGAACTAGAATATGAAGGTAAGAAACTATTGTTGCAACTATACAAGACATTGGTGAGGCTGCAGCTGGAGAATTGTGCACAGTTTTAGTCCCCTTTATTTGAGGAAAGATGTAGTAGCATTGGAGGCAGTTCACAGGAGGTTCACTAGATTGATTCCAGAGATGAGGAGTTTGTCGTATGAAGAGAGATCGAACAGTTTAGGCCGATACTGTCTGGAATTTAGAAGAATAATGGGAGATCAAACTGAGGTTTACAAGATGATAAAAGGTCTGGATAAAATAGACAAGGGGCAGCTGCTTTGTCTTGTGGGGCATTCCAGGATGAGAGGTCATAGTCTTGGGATAAGGGGTAGCAAATTAGAAACACAGTTGAGGAGAAACTACTTCTCCCAAAGGGTTGTGAATCTGTGGAATTTGCTACCCCAAAGTGCGGTGGATGCTGGGACAGTGAGTAAATTTAAGGAGGAGTTAGACAAATTTTTAATTGGTAATGGGCTAAAGGATTATGGGGATGAGGAGCATATCAGCCATGATTAAATGGCAGAGCAGGCTCAATGGGCCTAATGACCTAAGGGCCTTTGGCCTTGTGGATCCAGAACTGGCTTGCCTGCAGAAGGCAGAGAGTGGTTGTGGATGGGTCTTTTTCGGAATGGAGGTCAGTCACCAGTGGGGTGCCCCAGGGATCTGTTCTGGGACCCTTGCTGTTTGTCATTTTCATAAATGACCTGGATGAGGAAGTGGAGGGATGGGTTAGCAAGTTCGCTGATGACACGAAGGTCGGCGGTGTTGTGGATGGTCTGGAAGGATGTCAAAAGTTGCAGCAGGACATAGATAGGATGCAGGAATGGGCGGAGAAGTGGCAGATGGACTTCAACGCGGATAAATGTGTAGTCGTCCATTTCGGCAGAACCAACGGGATGAACGAGTACACTATTAAGGGCAGGGGTCTTAGTAGCGTTGAAGAGCAGAAGGATCTCGGGGTCCGGGTTCACAGGACTCTTAAATCGGCCTCGCAGGTGGAGGAGGTGGTCAAGAAGGCGTATGGTGTACTGGCCTTCATTAATCGAGGGATTGAGTTTAGGAGTCAGGAGGTAATGCTGCAACTTTACAGGACCCTCGTCAGGCCTCATTTGGAGTACTGTGCGCAGTTCTGGTCGCCTCACTATAGGAAAGACGTAGAAGCTATTGAAAGGGTGCAGAGGAGATTTACAAGGATGTTGCCTGGACTGGGGGGCATGCCTTATGAAGATAGGTTGAGGGAGCTGGGACTCTTTTCCCTGGAGAGGCGAAGGTTGAGAGGCGACCTGATAGAAGTTTATAAAATGTTGAGAGGGATAGATAGGGTGGACTCTCAGAGGCTATTTCCCCGGGTTGAAATGGTCGCTACGAGAGGACACAGATTTAAGGTGCGGGGAGGGAAGTACAGAGGTGATGTTAGGGGTAAGTTTTTCACTCAGAGGGTGGTGAGTGAATGGAATCGGCTGCCGTCATCGGTGGTGGAGGCGAACTCGCTGGGGTCTTTTAAAAGACTTCTGGATGAGTATATGGGGTTTAATGGGATTGGGGGTTATAGATAGGTCTATAGATTGGTGGGGTTGATGTGATCGGCGCAACTCGAGGGCCGAAGGGCCTGTTTGTGCTGTAATGTTCTATGTTCTATGTTCTAATTCTGTTCCTACGTCTTATGAACTTGGCAGATAGGAAGCAAAGAGTTGGCATAAATGGATCTTTTTCTGATTGGCAGTCAGAGACTCTGCAGGGATCTGTGCTGGGACCCCAACTGTTGACATTATATATTAATGGTTTGGAAGAGGGAACTGAATGTATTATCTCCAAATTTGCAGATGACACAAAGTTGGGTGAGAGGGTGAGCTGTGATTTGGACAGACTGAGTGAGCATCTGCATGGCAGATGCAGTATAATGTGGTTAAATGTGAGGTTATCCACTTTAATAATCTGTCGCCTTATTATTCCTATCACTTTGGGTGTAAATTGCGAGAGGGGGTTACTCAATGAAACCTTGGAGTCCTTGTGAAAGTCGCTGAAAGTAAGCGTGCAGGTACAGCAGGCAGTAAAGAAGGCAAATAGTATGTTAAACTTCATAGCGAGAAGATTTGAGGATAGGGATATTTTGCTGCAATTGTCTTGGGCATTGGTGACGCCACACCTGGAGTATTGTGTGCAGTTTTGGTATCCTTATCTAAGGAAGAATATCCTTGCTATAGAGGGAGTATAGTGAAGGCTGATTCCAGGTCTGGCAGGTCTGTCATATGAGGAGAGACTAAGTTGGTGAGGGTTATATTTATTGACATTTAGAAGAGTGAGAGGGGATCTCATAGAAATTTACAAAATCTAACAGGATTAGACAGGATAGATCCAGAAAGAATGTTCCCAATGGTGGGGGATCCAGAACTAATGGGTCATAGTTTGAGGGTATGGGATAAACCTTTTAGAACTGAAGTGAGGATTTTTTCACCCAGAAGGTGGGTGAATCTGTGGCATTCATTACCACAGAATTTAGTTATGGAGTCAGAGGTTTACAGCAAGGAAACAAGACCTTTGGCCCAACTTGTCTATGCTGCCCAGTTTTTAACCATGAAGCTGAGTTGAGGCCAAAATGTGAGTTCAAGATGAAATTAGATTTCGCTCTCGGTGATAAAGGGATCGAGGGATATTTGGCGGGGGGACCAGAATATTGCATTTGATGATCAGCTATGATCAGATAAATTGCGGAGTAGATTTGAAGGGCTGAATGGCCTACTTCTGCTTTTACTTTATGTAATCCCGACAGTGCAGAAGGAGGCCTTTTGGCCCATTAGGACTGTACAACTCTGACAAGAGTATCTTACCAAGACCAGATTCAATGATTGAGTCTTACAAATTTTTGACAGGAGAATCTTTATGGCTTTGAAGGTCACACAGACCATGACTGGATCAGCCACGATTCTATTGAATGGTGCAACAGGCTCGATGTGGGGCCGAGTTGCCTCTGTTCCTGCTGCTAACTCCGATGATCCTATGTTGCTTCTGAAACTTCCATAAGGTCACCCTTCAGTTTTTTCTTTTCTAAGGCAGGTTCCCCAGACTGTTTAGCCTTTCCTGAGCTGTTAAACATTCTCGGGTGAATCATTGTTGCATCTTCTCCAGTACAGCAGGGTGGCATGGTGGTGCATTGGTTAGCACTGTAGCCTCACAGCGCCAGGGACCCAGGCTCAATTCCTGGCTTGGGTCACTGTTTGTGTGGAGTTTGCACGTTCTCCCTGTATCTGCGTAGGTTCTGTCCGGGTACTCCGGTTTCCTCCGACAGTCCAAAAAGATGTGCTGGTTAGGTGCATTGACCTGAACAAGTGCCAGAGTTTGGCGACTAGGGGATTTTCACAGTGACTTCGTTGCAGTGTTAATGTAAGCCTACTTGTAACTAATAAATAAACAAATGAGAAATAGCGGGTCTTCAGGATGGCATAGTGCAGGTAGAACCAGCCTTATTACAATTGCCAGTCAGGGTAGCTCTGGTGTCCTGGGTGCTCAGCTAGCTGCTCTGCCCCTGTCGAATACTCTCTGCTTCAAAACCTTCCCAAAACCCTTCCTTCGAATATCTGATGAATCTTTGCTGTTTTCTATTTGCCTGTGTTTTCTCCTGGTAAAGTATTTTTTGCTGTTCGAGGAGAGCTGTCCCTAGTTGTGTCTTGAAAATATTCAAATTGAGATTTTCTGGCAGAATTTCCAGGTCATAACACAAGTAAAATATTGCGGATGCGGGAAATATTTGGAGAGAATAAAACTGCCAACGTTTTAGGCTGCTGATTTTTTTTGCCAGACCGGACTATGAAGGGGTAACGATTGATGCCGTACACTAGGAGCTTAACGTAAATTTAAAGCAAGTGTTTTGAGTGCTATTTGGTAATAAACCTCAAACTGAGGTTATGCTTTGACTTTTAGCTTAACCATGTTCTGTATTGATATTTCCTCTGTTTCCCTCCAGATCAGATTGTGGGTGTTTCCAGAAGGGACCAGAAATCATGATGGCAACATGCTGCCTTTTAAGCGAGGAGCTTTCCACTTGGCCGTACAGGCACAGGTAAAATCAGTTCCGATGTGGGAAATATGCTAACAGAGAGGTGAGGTTCCATTGAGGTTTGGAATGTGGGGTTCCTGGGGTTAGATTGTGTAGAAAACAAAGAATTTTCACTTTGGCATTTAGTGGTCCAAATGTGTTCTCTGTGCAATAAATTCTCATTGTGTTGCCATATTTCACTTTCTTTCACTTGGACATTGGCTAGTTAATGGGGTGTGTCATCTCGTTGAGTATCATGAGATTCATTTTAATGCCGCTTCTTGTGTGATCTGATTGGTGCCCGTTTGGAGCACCCTATTTCTGCCCCTCAGTGTCCCAAGTTGTGACCTCTTCCCTGCTGCCTCCCAGACTTGTGTTCTCGGTGAAGATCCAGATCCAATCCAGAGCCCATGTTCTGATAAGTGTCGATCTTGGCTGCTACAGTCTGTCCTTTTAAAAAAAAAATAAAAGGTTTGCTTTGCTGATCTTCTGAGCCCCTGTGAAGATTGAGGGTTCAGGAGAAGGAAGCAGCGAGAGGCTGAAAGGTCACATAGTTAGGGTGGAGAGTTCAGGAAGGGGAGAGGCCACCACTGAGGTTTGGGGAGATGAGGAGCCAGAACTTGAGAGATCCAGAAGGATTAAGGAGCAGGAAGTTTGAGAAGTAGGATCTGCAGTGTGCAGGAAATACTTGAAGTGGAATTTTTTTCTTTATTTTTAAACTTTTATTTCATTTACCGATGTAGGAATGTAAAATCTTTCAACTTAAGAGGGTATAAGGTTTGAGTATTTGTTTTTATCTGATGAACAGGTTCATGTACAACCTAAATACCGTTTGGTTCCATTAGGGATCGATATTCAATGTTTCACTTTGTCAGAAATTAGAACAAGAAATGCTGGGGAAAAATACTCAGCAGATCTGGCAGTATCTATGGGGAGAGTAAAAGTTAATGTTTCAAGTCCATGTGAGTCGTCAGTTTTTGCATTTATTTCGCTTTGGGGACACTAAGGACCTATTGTATTGCAGTGTGTGTGTTGCTGAAACCTGTTGTATTGTGCGCACGAGGAAATCTTAGCCACGATTATGCAATATATTCTCATTGTTTAACTCTAATATCCTGGTGTCGTTCAGTGTGCTGCCTTCTACAGTAATGTACCTTTCTTGATTGATGTGTTATCATGTTCACAGCTTATTGTGTCTCCAAGCTTGATGTCTGTGATGTTATTTGAAAACTTAGATAAATAACTTTCTCCTAAGAACAATACAGCACAGGAACTGGCCCTTCGGCCCTCCAAGCCTGTGCCGCTCATGAGCCCAACTAGACCATTTGTTTGTATCCCTCTATTCCCAGTCTGTTCATGTGGCTATCTAGCTAAATCTTAAACAATCCCAGCATGTCCACCTCAACCACCTTGCTTGGCAGTGCATTCCAGGCCCCCACCACCCTCTGTGTAAAATATGTCCCCCTGACGTGTGTTGAACCTTGGCCCCCTCACCTTGAACCTGTGACCCCTTGTATTTGTCACCTCCGACCTGGGAAAAAGCTTCCCACTGTTCACCTTATCTCTGCCCTTCATAATTTTATACACCTCTATTAGGTCACCCCTCATCCTCCATCTTTCCAGGGAGAACAAGCCCAGTTTACCCAATCTCTCTTCATAGCTAAGACCCTCCATACTAGGCAACATCCTAGGAAACCTTTTCTGTACTCTCTCCAAAGCCTCCCCGTCCTTCTGATAGTGTGGCAACCAGAACTGGTCTCAGTATTCCAAATGTGGCCTATATAGCTGCAATAACATATGCCAACTTTATACTCTATGCCTGGCCAATAAAGACAAGCATGCCATATGCCGCCTTCACCACTCCCTCTCCATCTGTGCTGCCACCTTTTAAGGATCTGTGGACTTGCACACCCAGGTCCCTCTGTGTGTCTATACTCCTGATGGTTCTGCTGTTTATTGTATAGCTCCCCCCTACATTAGATCTACTGAAATGCATCACTTTGCAATTATCTGGATAAAATTCCATCTGCTATTTCTCTGCCCAATTTTCCAGCCCATCTCTATCCTGCTGTATTCTCTGACAATGTTCATCACCATCCGCAACTCCAGATATCTTTGTGTTGTCCACAAACTTACTGATCACACCAGCTACATCATCTTCCAAATCACTTATGTATATCACAAATAGCAGAGGTCCCAGTACAGAGCCCTGCGGAACACCACTAGTTACAGACCTCCAACCGGAAAAAGACCCCTCCACTGCTACCCTCTGTCTTCTTTGGCCAAGCCAGTTCTCCGCCCATCTAGCTAGCTTACCTTTTATCCCGTGAGATTTAACCTTTTGCACCAGCCTGCCATGAACATAGAACATTACAGCGCAGAACAGGCCCTTCGGCCCACGATGTTGCGCCGACCAGTTACAAAAACAATGACCCACTAACCTAAACCTATCCACGGATCTCTTAAATGCCCCCAAACTAGGCGCATTTACAACTGCAGCAGGCTGGGCATTCCAATCCCTCACCACCCTCTGGGTAAAGAACCTACCCCTGACATCCGTCCTATAACTACCACCCCTTAATTTAAAGCCATGCCCCCTCGTGCTAGATTTCTCCATCAGAGGAAAAAGGCTATTACTATCCACCCTATCTAAACCTCTAATCATCTTATATGTTTCAATAAGATCCCCTCTTAGCCTCCTTTCCAGCGAAAACAACCCCAAATCCCTCAGCCTCTCCTCATAGGACCTCCCCTCCATACCAGGCAACATCCTGGTAAACCTCCTCTGCACCTTCTCCAAAGCCTCCACATCCTTCCTGTAATGTGAGGACCAGAACTGCACACAGTACTCCAAGTGCGGCTGCACCAGAGTTGTGTACAGTTGCAACATGACGCTGCGACTCCTAAATTCAATCCCCCTACCAATAAACGCCAAGACACCGTATGCCTTCTTAACAACCTTATCTACTTGACTCCCAACTTTCAGGGATCCATGTACACATACACCTAGATCCCTCTGCTCATCCACACTATTCAAAGTCCTCCCGTTAGTCCTATACTCGACACATCTGTTATTCCTACCAAAGTGAATTACCTCACACTTCTCCGCATTAAACTCCATCCGCCACCTCTCGGCCCAGCTCTGCAACCTGTCTAAGTCTTCCTGCAAACTATGACATCCTTCATCACTATCTACCACACCTCCGACTTTGGTGTCATCAGCAAATTTACTAATCCACCCAACTATACCCTCATCCAGATCATTAATAAAAATTACAAACAGCAGTGGCCCCAAAACAGATCCCTGAGGCACACCACTTGTAACCGAACTCCATGATGAATATTTACCATCAACCACCACCCTCTGCCTCCTATCCGCTAGCCAATTCCTGATCCAATTCCCTAGATCACCACCAATCCCATACATCTGCATTTTCTGCAGAAGCCTACCATGGTGAACCTTATCAAACGCCTTACTAAAATCCATATACACCACATCAACTGCCTTACCCCCATCCACCTCTTTGGTCAGTTTCTCAAAAAACTCAATAAGGTTAGTAAGGCACGACCTACCCGCTACAAAACCATGCTGACTATCTCCAATCAATTCATTACTCTCCAAATAACTATAAATCCTATCCCTAATAATTTTTTCTAAAACATTGCCCACAACAGAAGTGAGACTCACCGGTCTATAATTCCCGGGGAAGTCTCTGTTCCCCTTAAACAATGGGACAACATTCGCTAACCTCCAATCTTCCGGTACTATACCAGAGGCCAACGACGACCTGAAGATCAGAGCCAGAGGCTCTGCAATCACTTCTCTTGCCTCCCAGAGAATCCTGGGGTAAATCCCATCCGGACCAGGGGACTTATCTATTTTCAGACCCTCCAAAATATCTAGCACATCCTCCTTATCAACTGCAAGACTGTCAATTCTACTCCCTTGCAATCTAGTGTCCTCCTCAGCTATATCCATGTCCCCGTGCGTGAACACCGAAGAGAAATATTGGTTCAATGCCTCTCCAATCTCCTCCGGTTCCACACATAACTTCCCTCTGCTGTCTATAACTGGCCCTAATCTTGTCCTAACCAACCTTCTGTTCTTGGCATACCTATAGAACACCTTAGGATTCTCCTTAACCCTATCAGCCAAAGTCTTCTCATGTCCTCTTTTAGCCCTTCTTAGCTCACTCTTCAACTCCCTCCTAGCCAATCTAAAGTTTTCTAGTGCACTACCCGAGCCCTCATGTCTCATCCGAACATAAGCCTCCTTTTTCCTCTTAACCAACGAGAAAACTTTTTTGGTGCACCATGGTTCCCTAGCCCTACCAATTCCTCCTTGCCTGACAGGGACATACCTATCACAGACTCGCAGTAGCTGCTCCTTGAAAAAACTCCACATTTCAGACGTTCCCAGTCCCTGTAATCTCCTAGTCCAACCTATGCTTCCTAATTCTCTCCTTGGGACCTTGTCAAACACTTGGATAAAATCCATATAGACGAGATCCACGGCCCTTCCCTCATCAATCGTCTTTGTCACCTCCACAAAAAACTCAACCAAATTTGTGAGGCATGACCTCCCTTGTGCAAAACCATGTTGTCTATCACTAATGAGATTATTCTGTTCTAAATATGCTTATATCCTACCTCCTAAGAATCTTTTCCAACAATTTCCCTACCACGGATGTCAAGCTCACCAGCCTATAATTACCTGGGTTATCCTTGCTACCCTTCTTAAATAATGGGATAAATAACATTTGCTATCCACCAATTCTCTGGGGCCCCACCTGTGTACAGTGAAGAGACAAAGATTTATGTTAAAGGCCCAGCAATTTCATCTCTTTTCTCCCTGAGCAGTCTAGGATAGATGTCATCAGGCTCTGGGGATTTGTCTGTCTTCATGTTCCCTAAAAAAACCTGACACTTCCTTCCTTATAATTGAGATTTTTTCTAATGGGTCAACACATCTCTGAGACATTACCAGTCAACATCTGCCTCTCCTTTGTGAATACTGATGCAAAATATTCTTTTAGGATCTCACCTACTTTCTTGGGCTCTAAGCATAATTCCCCTCTGTTCCTGAGCGGTCTGTTTTTTTTTCCCCTGACAATCCTCTTGTTCCTAACGTGTGTATAAAATGCCCTGGGATTCTCCTTAATTCTGCCTGCCAAAGACATTTTGTACAAAGAACAACACAGCACGGGAAACAGGCCCTTCGGCCCAACGAGCCCGCGCCGCCGTCCCATGGTCAGTGACCTATTCATGATTTTAGTCTATGCCTAATGTGTGAGGATCAGGGAGGTCCAATATAGGGACAATTTGTTATCCAATCAATCAGCCTAAAAGCACATTTTTGGGATGTGGGAGGAAACCGGAGCACCCGGAGGAAACCCACGCAACCACGGGGAGAACGCGCAAACTCCCACGGACACAGGCCCAAATCCATGTGTCCGCACAGCAACAGAGATAGCCTCTGAGCTGTCATGATGCCCTCGAGATGGTCCAGTTTACGCACACCAACGACATGAAGCAGTAGGCAATTCCCGAAGCAACATCTAAGAGCAGCCCACCACAACCTGCCGCCCGCATGCCCCTTGCTGGACTTAAATGCCTGTGGATAAAAAATTCATTATTAAAAAGACACTATATCCCTGAGGCTAAAACTGAACCCCAAGCCTACAATGTTTAGTAAGGCCTGCTATATCCCCCTATATGTAGACCGCTCATGTGGCTGTCCAAGTGACTCTTGAACAACCCTAGCGTGTCTGCTTCCACCACCTTACTCGGCAGTGCATTCCACATCCCCACTACCCTTTGTGTGAAAAACTGCCCTCTAATATCTAGCCCCCCTCATCCTAAGCCCGTGCCCCCTCGTTCTATCCATTTCTAATAGCGGAACAAGCTTACCACCATTTACTCTATCTATCCCCTTCATAATCTTATAAACCTCTATTAGATCCCCCCTCAGCCGACGTCTCTCAAGGGAAAACAGCCAAAGTGCGTTCAATCTTTCCTCGTAAGACAGCCCTTCCATACCAGGCAACATCCTGGTAAATCTCCTCTGCACTCTCTCCAGGATCTCTACATCCTTCCGGTAGTACGGCGACCAGAACTGGACGCAGTACTCCAGGTGAGGCCTAACCAACGTTCTATACAACTGCAACATCAGACTCCTACTCTTATATTCTATAACCCTTCCTATGAAGGCTAACATGCCGTATGCTTTCCTCATCACATTCTGCACCTGCACCGACACCTTCAGGGACTTATGTACCTGCACCCCCAGGTCTCTCTGCGTATCTATACTCCGGATAGTTCTACCTTTTATCGTATAACTCCCCTCCACATTATTCCGGCCAAAGTGCATCACCTCGCATTTCTCCGGATTAAATTCCATTTGCCATCTATCTGCCCAATCTACCAGCCTGTCTATGTCCTGTTGCATTGCCAGGCACTGCTCCTCAGTACCTGCCAATCCAACCATCTTAGTGTCATCAGCAAATTTGCTGATCACACCACCTACTCCCTCTTCCAAGTCATTAATATATACTACAAATAGTAGAGGTCCTAGTACCGAGCCCTGCGGCACCCCACTGGTGACAGCCCTCCAATTGGAAAAGGAGCCTTCCACTACTACCCGCTGTCTCCTCCTCCCAAGCCAGTTCTCCACCCATCTACATACCTGGCCTTGTATCCCATGAGCCTTCACCTTTTCTATCAGCCTACCGTGAGGGACCTTGTCAAACGCCTTACTGAAATCCATATAGACAACATCAACGGCTTGTCCTTCGTCAACCGTTTTTGTCACCTCTTCAAAAAATTCCAATAGATTCGTAAGGCACGACCTCCCTGTAACGAAGCCATGCTGCGTATCCCTGATCAGATTGCAGATTTTGTGACCCTTTTTGCCCTTCTAACTCCCCGTTTGAGTTCTTTTCTACTTTCTCTGTATTCCTCCAGTGCTCCATCTGTTTTTAGCTGCCTGGACCTTCCATATGCCTCTTTTTTTTTCTTTTTGATCAGACCCATAATTTCACTGGTTATCCACGGCTCTCTAATCCTACCTTTCCTATCCTTTCTTTTTTACAGGCATGTGCCTGTCCTGCAGCCCTATCAACTGCTCCTTTAAAAGACTCCCACGTGCCAGATGTGGATTTACCCTCGAACAGCCTCTCCCAATCAACAGCCACCAAATTCTGCCTAATCCAGCTATAGTTAGCCTTCCCCCAATTCAGCATCTTACCCATTGACAACACTCATCTTTTTCCATTATTATCCTAAAATTTACAGAATTGTGGTCACTATTTGCCACATGTTCCCCTACTGAAACTTTGACCTGACCGGGCTCATTCACCAGTACTAGGCTCAGTATAGCCCCCTCTCTTGTTGGATTATCAACATATTGTTCCAAAGAACCTTCCTGTATGCGTTTTACAAATTCCAGACACCTAGCCCTAAGCGATTTCCAGTCTATACATATATACGTATAGAATATATATATTCCTTTATTGAAAGGTGAAAAGTGAGGCCCAGTACAGATCCTGAGGAACATACTGATATCCCGCACATCAGAATATGTTCTCTTCTTCCCAGCTGTCTCTGAATCACATCAGTTTCAACTTAAAAAAAAGGCCAATAGAAAATTGGTCAAAACCATGGAGAAAGGGGAAACTATTTGTGGTCAAAAGTACAGAAGAATAACTCTTTACTGACCTAATTTTTGTATGAAGGTTGGAGAGCTGTGCAAAGTCCTAAATGTGCAAAAGTCATCTGGTAAAATGACAGGAATTGCATTTATACAGGATGTCACAAAGCTGGTCAGAGTCTAAAAAATGACAGCTAATTTGTCCGCAGCAAGATCCCACAAACAGTAGTATGTGTGAGGCCAGATACTGTTTAGAACTATTTGATTGGGCATAAATATTGGCCAGAACTCCAGCAAGAATTCCCCAGCTCTTCAAATCGTACCATGTGAATGGGAAGCTGTAAGCCTCAGGTTGACATTTCATCTGAAAGGCGCTGCCCCTTGACACTGCAGCCCACCTGTGCAGTCACAACCACCACCCCCAACCCTCTGCCTTGTGGCCCACCCATGCTTCGGCACTGAAATGTAGAACATAAAACACTACAGCACAAACAGGCCCTTCGGCCCACGAGTTGTGCCGATCACATCAACACCTACCAACCTACAGACCTATCCATAACCCTCAATCTCATTAAACCCCATATACTCATCCAGAAGTCTTTTAAAAGACCCCAGCGAGTTCGCCTCCACCACCACTGACGGCAGCCAATTCCATTCACTCACCACCCTCTGAGTGAAAAACTTACCCCTAACATCACCTCTGTACTTCCCTCCCCGCACCTTAAATCTGTGTCCTCTCGTAGCGACCATTTCAACCCGGGGAAATAGCCTCTGAGAGTCCACCCTATCTATTCCTCTCAAAAAACTTTGGCTGAGCTTTAAGTTGGGCTTCGAGCCAAGACAGTGAGACGCAGCTCAGGTTCCAGACCCACAGTCTGTGTTTAAAAAGACAAAGTGAGGAAAAGAGGGAGATGTAAGGTCAGCTCTCTTTTCTGCCTTTAACTGAAAGTATTTGACTAGAAGGAAAGATGTTCAAAGCTCCTGAAAGTCTGTTTGATATTATGGAGCAATGTTGAGACCTGATTATCTTTTTCATTTTCACTAACATCTTTCTATTTAGAATCAGTGTTACTCGGATTTGGTCGTCTTAATGTCACCTCCGTCTTTTTCCCGTTCTGATGAGAGTTTGCATCTGAAATGTTACCATCTTTTCACCCAACACTGAAGAGTTTGCTGTCAGTTCCAGAATCTTTTATTTATATGTTTCAGATTTGACATTTGCTTACTTTATTTTGGCTGTGGGTACCAAACTTCAGGGAAGTTGGATACCTGATTCCAGGAGCAGAGGAAGCAATAGTCCAGCCAATATTGATTATTGAACTGTTTAATTACATCTACTGTTTTCAGGTTCCAATTATCCCAGTGGTGTTCTCCTCTTACAATGACTTCTACAACAGAGCAGAGAAAAGGTTTACCTCTGGTATGTATCTGAACTTTGTCAACCCTTCAACACAAATCATTTTTGCATCCGTTTGAATTGTGGCATTAATGTGTTTTAACTCTTGTTTCTCGACTTTTACTTAACTTCTCAAAGGACTGATTCAGTTCCCTTAACGCATCTTCAAAGCTGCTGTATTTGAAAGCTGGGTTCCCCTGCTCATCAGCTCTTTGATTAATCTGATTTTCAGAGAATATTAGAATCCTACTGTGCAGAAGAAGGTCATTTGGCCCATCAAGCCTGCGCTTTCTGCAATCCCACCCAGGACCTATGTCTGTAACCCCACTTATTTACCCTGCAAATTCCCCTGATATTAAGAGGCAATTTAGCATGGCCAATCTACCTAACCCCCACATCTTTAGACTGAGGAAACCCTCGCAGACACAGGGAGAACATGCAGACTCCACACAAACAGTGACCTGAGTCCAGAATTGAATCCGGGTTCCTGATGCTGAGGCAGCAGTACTAACCACTGTACCACCCCAGGTCCCTGGCGCTGTGAGGCAGCAGTGCTAATCACTGCACCAACGTGCCGCCCATAATTACAACCAAGCTCAAACACTTGAGTTTGGTCTTTGAAGTGTTTAGAAATGTGTGGCTGATTTACTAAAATCTTTCTCAACATACAGAAGTAATTGTGTAAACTTAATGATCTGGAATATGTTGCCTGACAAGGCAGTGGAAGCAGATTCAATAATGAAGAAAAAATTTGAAGGGAAAAGAAACATTGCAGAACATGAGGGAGGAGCAGGGGAGTGAATTAATTTCATGATGCTTTGAAAGGACAAGTACAAAAGGTGAGATGGCTGTCTCCATTCACATTGTGCCATCCCACTCCAGAAAAAAAACTACCCATTCTGAGCTGCATTAAACAGCACAGACTGGAAAGAATTGTGTAACTTCCACTCCCAGCTTTTGTTGGGGTTAAACGGAGATTATATTAAACCGTGGCACCCTCCAAACTGTATACGGGGGCAGCAAAACTCTCCTATCCCAATGTGATGTGACTTCTCTTTATTTCCAGGTAAGTGTACAGTTCAGGTTCTTCCTCCTTTGGAAACTCGTGGTCTGACCACAGACGATGTACCAGAGCTAACAGAGAGAGTGCGAAATCTGCTAATGGCCACCTGGGATGAAATCTCTGCTCCTATCCTCAAAGTGAGTGGAGCCAAATGAAATCACTGTTCACTGATCTGTTGGAGTGTTTGCGTCAGTGATATTTGTGCTGACATCTACACTGATGCTTCAGATTGTGTAATTTAAGATTTACACTAAATGGATTTTCATGAAACATTAGGAATTCCTCACTGATCAACAAGATGCTGTCACTTGCTCCATGTGGTAGTCTCTTGCTGGACAGCTTGGGCAGGAGATCCCAACCAATGGATTTGGCCTGAGGTGGGATCTCTTGCTTGTAAGTAATAGGAAGAAGGCAGATGCTCTGAACTGCTTAACTGCTGTCAGTTCTACTGGCCAGGTTCTCCCACACTCAGGCTGCTATTCGTTCATCATCTGAATACAGTTGTCATTCTGTTGTGTCCATTAAAAAAAAATTCAGAACCAGAGATTAATCATAAGTCAACTTGTAGATTGAGGGACTAGACAGAAAACTCTTGCTGCCATTTGCAATTGTGCATCGTGACGTCTGCTAATAAAGTAACACTCTGCAATGATTGGCTCCATCAGTCAGACTTCAAAACATAAGGATTTTTGTTTTAGCACTAGATGAATTTTGTGTGGAGACAGAGGCCATTAACACATTCCGCATCCTTTCCTGAGCAGGCCTCAATTCCCTTTCCTGTTTCATTTGCTGCTTATCCAGGAAATTAGTGTTGTACCTACCTTGCTGTAAGTGGGGCAGAGTTATTGCTCCGGTCCGCACTTGCCTTGATCCTATCAATATTGATCAAGTGCTTTCATTCAAATGTATTCAATTTTTGAGTTAGCTATAATGTATTTTTTGAGGTGAAGATGTCTTAAGCTTCGCAGGAGGCAATTTCCCACCATTGAGGTAGTTGCTGTTTGCATTCCTGATGAGCTAAAGTCACATTGAGTTTCAGTACCAGGGTCAGGACCTGATGTAAATTTCTCAGTATTTCCAAGACTAAATGTACAGAACTTAACCTGCTGTAAACATGTGCAAATCTGACTGTACAACATTTATGACACTAGAAATGAACACTGCCCTCTCTCCAACCTAGCAACAGATATCCAAATAATGTGGAGGCCACCAGGTCTGTAATGGCAATTCCCAGATATCAGTGTTTAGGGCCACGAGTATATGTTTTGCAGCTTACTTTGCCGTATTGCTTTTGAATGTCTGTTTCTGCACCATTTGTAATCATCTGGATAAAATATTAAATGCTGCATGGAAATGTAATTTGCATTGCTTTGGGCTTTTATGTGAGAATAATTGATTCTTTTTAAAGTTGTTATTTTCAATCAACTTTTGAATAAATATTTAGCTACCATTTCATCTCTAGCATCTCTCTTTCCCATTAACTATTCAGTTTTTGTCTTAATTCTGTGACTGTGGATTTATGAACAATAAAATCATTTGGACAATGATATTTCAAGAGTTGGGAGTAATTACAAAACATTTAGAAGGATGTTATCAAAGATTGTCTGAAATGTTGCCATTCTTGATGTAAAATAAAAGAGCAGCAGTGTTTGAAAATGATATTGTGCTTTCTTTGCCCTATTGCAGCAACACCGCCTCTTGCACATACTTGAATTGACATTGAACTGGGTCAAATTCTATACACACTGGTAGCCAATTCACACCTTGTTTGCATTAAATATTTGGGAGGTAGAGGAGCTATAAATCCCTCCCACTTACATCAGTAGGTGTTCACTGATCCCACAGAAAGGGGACTGTGGTTACACATCAAACACTTTTTTTTTCTTTGGGTTATAATATTAGGAAGTGAGAATTGTTTTGAACTCTTTTGAAGAGTTGGGCGGAAAGCCTCAACAACAATATCAAGGTTATTTGTTGAAATGCTTGACTTGAATTTGGCCTCCTGGACATGGTATTTCTTTTGGGTTCAATGGAAGTGATGAGAATAAAGGCAAAGTGTGTTTAACTTGTTGAGACTTTTTTACTTTTTCTAGTAGAATTATTTACGTATTTGTGTCCAACTTTTGGCTTCTTGCAATAAGAAACAAGTAACTTTAGAAATAAGGATGTGTCTGCTCCTCTAGTTAAAATTGTAGTCGACCTTCATTCCCAACTTTTCCTTCCTGCTTTATTCCCAAAAGTCTGTCAGTCTGTTTTAAGAATACTTAATGACTGAAAATCTGCAATGTCATGAGAGAATTCCAAAGATCACAACTAATGTTCCCGCTTTTTTCTTCCAATATATTACTCTGTCTCTCTGTCCGAGTCTTGGAAATGGATTGTGAGTAATTGTTGCGCCAGCACTGATCCTTGTAGCACTCCACTGGTCACAGCCTACCCACCTGAAAATGTCCCACTCATCTCTACTCTCTGCTTCCCCACAACTTAGCCCTTATCTTGTGTATTAATCTTTTTGGTTAATGTTCGAGTGAGCTGCGTAACAAGGGACAATGAGGGAAATGAAAATAAAAATAAATAATGAGGGCAAGGAATCAAATTTTAGAAGATGTGGTATACCAAGGAATAGAGATAAAGGTATTAATATGGGAACCAATAGACCATGACAAGAAGGGGAATAAATCAGCACGAGGCTAGAGAATGCAAAAATATGACAAAACTCTGTATCTGAATACACATTATGTCCCAACAAAATGGGTGAACTGAGCAGAAACTGAAGTAGCTAAGTGTGATCTGATAGGCAAGACTATAGTGTGGATTAGTTTGGGATCTGAATAGTAAAGGGTGAGACACATTTACGAATGTCAAATATAACTCCTTTACTCACAGAGGGAGATAAAAAGCAGGAAATTATTTGCCAGTTACTTCTAGTTATTAGAGATGTTGGGTGGGGTTCTCTGGTTGCAGTCACCTCAAAACCGGAGAATCCTGCCTGAGGTCACTGGATCGTCACCCCCTGCCTGCTACAGTTCCCATGGTGAATGGGAGAATTCCATGCATTCTGACAGGGCATTTGGGAAATGCAAAACAATCAGGCAACAGTGTTAGAGTGACTCCAATTTATTGGAGTTCTTCGAAGGAGCCTTATATTGTGGATGAATGAATGTACTGTATTTATATTTTCAGAAGGCATTTGAAAGCATGGCTCACCAAAGGTTATTGTGGAAAATTAAAGTTCATGGTGTAGTGGGTAACATTTGGCAGGGACAATGGGAAACAGAATAGGCATAAATGGGTCATTTTCTGGTTAACATAGAAATCTCTCAACACCAGGTTAAAGTCCAACAGGTTTATTTGGTAGTAAACGCCACTAGCTTTCGGAACGCTGTTCCCTCGTCAGGTGAGTGAAGAGTTCTGATCCCAAGCAGGGTATATAAAGGCACACAGAGTTTACAGAGTACTGATTAGAATGTGAGTCTTTACAGCTAATCTGCTGTTCAAGTCTTAAAGGTGCAGATAGTGAGTGAAGATAGCATTAAGCATAGGTTAAAGAGATGTGTATTGTCCCCAGACAGGACAGTGAGATGTTGCAAGTTCAGGCAAATCATAGGGGTTACAGATAGTGTGTCTTGAACCCAAGATCCCGGTTGAGGCTGTACTCGTGTGCCAAACTTGGCTATCTGCTCAGAGACTCTGCGCTGTTGTATGTCGTGAAGGCTGCCTTGGAGAATGTTTACCTGAAGGTCAGAGGCCGAATGCCTGTGTTTGCCAACAGGAAGGGAACAGTCTTGCCTGGAAAGGATGTCCCGAAGCATGGTATATTGGGGAGACCATGCAGACACTATGACAACGGCTGAATGAACATCACTTGACACCACCAGGCAAGACTGTTCCCTTCCTGTTGGCGAACACTTCAGCGGTCATGGGCATTCAGGATAGGATTTATGACCATTTGGAAATATGCAGCTTAATCCAGGATAGTCAGCACGGTTTCGTGAGGGGTAAGTCCTACCTCAAATTTGATTGAATTATTTGAGGAGGTAACTAAGTGTGTAGTTGAAGGTAAGAGCAGTTGATGTTGTATACATGGATTTTAGTAAGGCATTTGAAAAGGTTCCCCATGGCTCATGAAGAAAGTAAGGAGGTATGGGATAGAAGGAAATCTGGCTGATTGGATAAGTAACTGGCTGTTTCATAGAAGACAGAGGGTGATGGAAGGAAAATTGTCAGACTGGAGACCAATTACCAGCGGTGTGCCACAGGGGTCAGAGCTGGGTCTTCTGCTATTTGTGATTTTTATCAATGATTGGAAGAAGGGGCTGAAGGATGGGTTAGTAAATTTGCTGATGACACCAAGATTGGTGGAGTAGTGGATGAGGTGGAGGGCTCTTGCAGGCTGCAAAGAGACATTGATAGGATGCAGAGCTGGACAGAAAAGTGGCAGATAGAATGTAACCCTGATAAGTGCGAGGTGATTCATTTTGGTAGGACAAACTTGAATGCGGATTACAGGGTCAATGGCAGAGTTCTGAGGAATGTGGAGGAACAGAGATCTTGGGGTTCATATGCACAGATCTTTGAAGGTTGCCACTCAAATGGATAGAGCTATGAAGAAGGCCTATAGTGTGTTAGTGTTTATTAACAGGGGGGTTTGAGTTTAAGAGCTGTGGGGTTATGCTGCAACTATAAAGGACTTTGGTGAGACCACATTTGGAATATTGTGTTCAGTTCTGGTCACCTCACTATAAGAAGGATGTGGAAGCATGAGAGAGAGTGTAGAGGAGATTTATCAGGATTCTGCCTGGTTTGGAGAGTAGATCTTATGAAGAAAAGTTGAGGGAGCTGGGGCTTTTCTCTTTGGAGTCGAGGAGGATGAGACATGACTTAATGGAGGTTTATAAGATGATGAGGGGGATAGAGTGGACGTGCAGAGACTATTTTCTGGGGTGGATGTAGCTGTAACTAGGGGGCGTAACTTTAAGGTTCACGGTGGGAGATATAGGAGGGATGTCCGAGGTAGATTCTTCACTCAGAGAGTGGTTGGGGTGTGGAATACACTGCCTGCTGTGATAGCGGAGTCGGACACTTGAGGAACTTTCAAGCGGTTATTGGATAGGCAGATGGAGCACACCAGAATGATAGGGAGTGGGATAGCTTGATCTTGGGTTTGGACATAGCTCGGCACAACATTGAGGGCCTGTACTGTGCTGTTATGTTCTATATTACCTAGAGAGGCGAAGGTTGAGAGGCGACCTGATAGAAGTTTATAAAATGTTGAGAGGAATAGATAGGGTGGACTCTCAGAGGCTATTTCCCTGGGTTGAAGTGGTCGCTACGAAAGGACACAGATTTAAGGTGCGGGGAGGGAAGTACAGAGGTGATGTTAGGGGTAAGTTTTTCACTCAGAGGGTGGTGAGTGAATGGAATCGGCTGCTGTCATCAGTGGTGGAGGTGAACTCGCTGGGGTCTTTTAAAAGACTTCTGGATGAGTATATGGGGTTTAATGGGATTGGGGGTTATAGATAGGTCTATAGATTGGTGGGGTTGATGTGATCGGCGCAACTCGAGGGCCGAAGGGCCTGTTTGTGCTGTAATGTTCTATGTTCTATTACGTGCGCAGTGGACAATGGGGAACCTGTGGATGTGGTGTATCTGGATTTCCAGAAGGCATTTGACAAGGTGGCGCATCAAAGACTGCTACATAAGGTAAAGGTGCACAGTATTATGGGTAATGTATTAGCATGGATAGAGGATTGGTTAATAACAGAAAGCAAGGAGTGGGGGTAAATGGGTATTTTTTTTTGGTTGGTGATCAGTGACTAGTGGTGTGTCTCAGGAATCAGTGTTGGGACCACAATTGTTTACAATATACATTAGATGATTTGGAGTTGGGGACCAAGTGTAGTGTGTCAAACTTCATAAATGACACTAAGATGAGTGGCAGAGCAAAGTGTGCTGAAACTGAACGTCTAGGATGGGGGGAGGGAACTGTGATGGGGAGACTGGGACAGAGGAGGTTCGCTCCCAGGTAGGGGAGGACCGTAGGCAATATGGGAGGGAGGTCAGACAGGCGGTGGAGATGGGATATGCCCAGACTGAGGGACTGAAGTGTATATATTTTAATGCAAGGAGTGTAGTGAATAAGGTTGATGAGCTTAGGGCGTGGATAGCTGCTTGGGATTGTGATGTGGTGGCCATTACGGAGACTTGGATGTCTCAGGGACAGGACTGGGTACTTCAGGTGCCAGGTTTCAGATGTTTCAGGAAGGACAGGGAGGCTGGCAGAAGAGGTGGTGGAGTGGCACTGTTGATCAGGGACAGTGTCATGGCTGCAGAGAAAGAGGATGCCGTGGAGGGACTTTCTACAGAGTGTCTGTGGGTGGAAGTTACGAACAGCAAAGGGTCGAAAACTTTGCTGGGTGTATTCTATAGGCCGCCCAATAGTGACAGGGAAGTTGAAGTGCAGATAGGGAACCAGATTCTGGAGAAATGTATTAAAAACAGAGTTGTCGTGATGGGAGACTTCAATTTCCCAAACATCGACTGGAATATCCCTAGAGTAAGGGGTTCGGCTGGAGAGGAGTTTGTTAGGTGTGTTCAGGAAGGTTTCCTGACACAGTATGTGGACAAGCCTACGAGGGGAGAGGCTGTGCTTGACCTAGTACTGGCGAATGAACCAGGGCAGGTGATGGATCTCTCGGTAGGAGAGCATCTTGGGAATAGTGACCATAATTCTATCTCCTTCACAATTCATTGGAACGAGATAGGATCAGGCAGGCTAGGAAGGTGTTTGTCTGGAGTAAGGGGAGATACGAGGAAGTCAGGAAGTTACTTGGACAAATAAACTGGAAGGAGGCATTCTTAGGGAAAAGTACCGAAGGAAGGTGGCAGATATTCAAGGAATGTTTGTCTGGAGCTCTGAATGACAACGTTCCGATGAGACAAGGGGGTTTTGGTAGGTCGCGGGAACCGTGGTGCACGAAGGCTGTGTTGAACCTAGTCAGGAGGAAAGGGAAGGTGTATAAGAGGTTCAGGGAATTAGGAGAGGTTAAAGATCTTGAGGAGTATAAGGACTGTAGGAAGGAATTTAAGAGGGAAATTAGGAGAGCCAGAAGGGGTCATGAGAAGACCTTGGCGGGTAAGATTAAGGAGAATCCCAAGGCCCTCTATAAATATGTGAAAGGTAAAAGGATAAGAAGAGAAGGGATAGGACCTATAAAAGGTGAGGGGGGAAAAGTTTGTGTGGAACCAGAAGAAATGGCAGAGGTGCTTAACGAGTACTTCACCTCAGTATTCACGGTGGAAGCTGATCCGGGAGATTTTGTTATGGATTTGCAGCAGATGGAAAAGATTGAATACGTGAATATTAAGGAGGAGGATGTGTTGGAACTTTTGAAAACTATCAAGGTAGATAAGTCGCCTGGACCAGATGGGATGTACCCCAGGATACTGTGGGAGGCGAGGGAAGAGATTGCGGAGCCCCTGGCGATGATCTTTGCGTCGTCAATGGAGACGGGAGAGGTTCCGGAGGATTGGAGGATTGCGGATGTAGTTCCTCATTTCAAGAAAGGGAACAGAGATAGCCCGGGAAATTACCGACCGTTGAGTCTGACCTCAGTGGTTGGTAAGCTGATGGAGAGGCTTCTGAGGGACAAGATTTACGAACATTTGGAGAGGTTTGACATGATCAGGAATAGTCAGCATGGATTTGTCAAGGGCAGGTCGTGCCTTACAAGCCTAGTTGAGTTCTTCGATAATGTGACTGAACACATTGACGAAGGAAGTGCCGTGGACGTAGTGTACATGGACTTCAGCAAGGCTTTTGATAAGGTCCCCCATGCAAGACTTCTTGAGAAGGTGAGAGGGCATGGGATCCAAGGGCCTTTGGCCTTGTGGATCCAGAACTGGCTTGCCTGCAGAAGGCAGAGAGTGGTTGTGGATGGGGCTTTTTCTGAATGGAGGTCAGTCACCAGTGGAGTGCCCCAGGGATCAGTTCTGGGACCCTTGTTGTTTGTCATTTTCATAAATGACCTGGATGAGGAAGTGGAGGGATGGGTAAGTAAGTTCGCTGATGACACTAAGGTCGGTGGTGTTGTGGATGGTCTGGAAGGATGTCAGAAGTTGCAGCAGGACATAGATAGGATGCAGGACTGGGCGGAGAAGTGGCAGATGGACTTCAATGCGGATAAATGCGTAGTCGTCCATTTTGGCAGAACCAACGGGATGAACGAGTACACTATCAAGGGCAGAAGTCTGAGTAATGTTGAAGAGCAGAAGGATCTAGGGGTCCGGGTCCACAGGACTCTTAAATCGGCCTCGCAGGTGGAGGAAGTGGTCAAGAAGGCGTATGGTGTACTGGCCTTCATTAATCGAGGGATTAAGTTTAGGAGTCGGGAGGTAATGCTGCAACTTTATAAGACCCTTGTCAGGCCTCATTTAGAGTATTGTGCGCAGTTCTGGTCGCCTCACTATAGGAAAGATGTAGAAGCTATTGAAAGGGTGCAGAGGAGATTTACAAGGATGTTGCCTGGACTGGGAGGCATGCCTTATGAAGTTAGGTTGAGGAAGCTGGTACTCTTTTCCCTGGAGAGACGAAGGTTGAGAGGCGACCTGATAGAAGTTTATAAAATGTTGAGAGGAATAGATGGGGTGGACTCTCAGAGGCTATTTCCCCGGGTTGAAATGGTCGCTACGAGAGGTCACAGATTTAAGGTGCGGGGAGGGAAGTTCAGAAGTGATGTTAGGGGTTAAGTTTTTCACTCAGAGGGTGGTGAGTGAATGGAATCGGCTGCTGTCAGTGGTGGTGGAGGCGAACTCGCTGGGGTCTTTTAAAAGACTTCTGGATGAGTATATGGGGTTTAATGAGATTGAGGGTTATAGATAGGCCTGTAGGTTGGTAGGTGTTGATGTGATCGGCGCAACTTGTGGGCCGAAGGGCCTGTTTGTGCTGTAGTGTTCTATGTTCTATGTCTACAAAGGGATATAGATGGTCTGTCTGGCAGATGGAGTACAATGTTGGGAAATGTGAGGTCATCCATTTTGGTAGGAATAACAGCAAAATGGACTATTATTTAAATGGTAAAAAATTGCAGCAAGCTGCTGTGCAGAGGGACCTGGGTGTCCTTGTGCAGGAATCTCAAGGAGTTGGTTTGCAGGTGCAGCAGGTAATTATAAAAGCAAATGGATTTTGTCCTTAATTGCTTGAGGCATAGAGTTTAAAAACAGGAAGGTTATGTTGCAGCTGTATAAGGCACTGTGAGGCCACACCTGGAGTTACTGTGTACAGTTTTGGTCTCCTAACTTGAGAAAGGATATACTGGCACTGGAGAGAGGAGATTTACTAGAGTGATTCCTGAGTTGAGAGGGTTGGCCTATGAGGAGAGACGAAGTAGAAGAATGAGGGGAGATCTTATAGAAACATATAAAGTTATGAAGGGAATAAATAAGATAGAAGCAGGGAAGTTGTTTCCACTGGCAGGTGAAACTAGAACTAGGGGGAGATTTAGGATCTTGTGCACCAGTTGCTGCAGGTAACCATGCAGGTGCAGCAGGGGGTAAATAAGGTATGTTGACCTTCATAGCGAGAGGATTCGAGTACAGGAGCAGGGACGTGTTGTTGCAATTACACAGGGCTTTGGTGAGGCCACACCTAGAGTATTGTGAGCAGCTTTGGTCTCCTTTTCTGAGGAAGGATGTTCTTGCTCTCGAGGGAGTGCAGTGAAGGTTTACCAGGCTGATTCTGGGGCTGGTGGGACTGATGTATGAGGAGAGATTGACTGGGTTGGGATTGTTAGGGAGGATGTTCCCGATGGTGGGGGTAGTCCAGAACCAGGGGTCACTGTCTGAGGATTCGGGGTAGACCATTTAGGACGGAGATGAGAAGCTATTTTTTCATCCAAACAGTGGTGATCCTGTGGAATTCATTCCCACAGGAAGTAGTTGATACCAAAACATTGAATGTATTCCAGAGGCGGCTGGATATAGCACTTGGGTGAATGGGATTAAAGGTTATGGGAAGAAAGCGGGATTAGACTATTGAGTTGGATGATCAGCCATGATCATAATGAATGGTGGAGCAGGCTCGAAGGGCCAAATGGCCTCCTCCTGCTCCTATCTTCAATGTTCTATGACTGAGTTGAGGAGGAACTTCTTCACACAAAGGGGTTGTGAATCTGTGGAATTCCCTGCCCGGTGAAGTAGTTGAGGCTACCCCATTGAATTTTTTAAAGGGAAGAATAGATAAATCTTTGAACGTTAAAGGAATTAAGTGTTATGGTAAACGGGCGGGTAAGTGGAGCTGAGTCCATGAAAAATTCAGCCATGATCTTATTGAATGGTGGAACGGGCTCAAGGGGCCAGATGGCCCACTCCTGCTCCTAGTTCTTATTACGTAGGTACAGCAAGTAATTAGGAAAGCTAATGGAATGTTGGTGTTTATTGCAAGAAGAATTGAGAGCTAAAGTATGAAGGCCTTGCTTCACTTGTACAAGCCACTTGTGAAACCACATCTTGAGTGCTGTGGATGGTATTGGTCTCCTTGTTTAAGGAAGGATACAAATGCTTTAGAAGCAATGCTAGGAATGGGCAGATTGCCTTGAAAGGGCATTGAGTACAAGAATTGGGAAATCTTTGTTAGGCTGCATTTGGAGTATTGCATTCTGGTCACCACACTACCAGAAGGACATGGAAAGGTTTGGAGAGAGTGCAAAGAAGGTTCATCAGGATGTTGCCTGGTCTCGAGGGTGTTGGCTATGAGAAGTTGAATAAACTAGGATTGTTTTCACTGGAAAGACAGAAGCTGAGGGGAGACCTGATAGAGGTCTACAAAATTATGGCAGGCATAGACAAGGTGGATAGTGAGAGTTTTTTCCCAGGGTGGAAATGTCAATTACAAGGGGACGCAGGTTCAAGGTGAGAGGGGGAAAGTTTAAGGGAGATGTGCGGGGGAAGTTTTTCACAGAGAGTGGTGAGTGCCTGGAACGCACTGCCAGAGGAAGTGGTGGAAGCAGGCACAATACCAACATTTAAGAGGTATGTGGATGGGTACATGAATAGAGAGGGAATAGAGGGATATGGACGGAGTAAGGGCATAAGGTTAAGTTTTTTAAGTTTAATTCAGCACCAACCACCCAGGCCCTATCCCAATCCCAATAACTCCATGCATTTACCCTAGCCAATCCCTCTGACGTTAAGGGGCAATTTCGCATGGCCAATCCACCTAATGCACATCTTTGGATTGTGAGAGGAAACTGGAGCACCCAGAGGAAACCCACGCAGACACAGGGAGAATGTGCAGTCTCCACATACAGTCACCCGAGGTTGGAATTGAACAAGGCAGCAGTATTAGCCACTGTGCCATCATACTGCAGCATTGTCTTTATAACATTGTTACACATTTTTCTTTGTCCTGTGGCCCTATTTGCTGCTAGCTCTAATTTCCTCTGCCTTCCACTTTGACTCTACTTTTTGGTCTTTCATTTTTAACTTTGTTTCTCCTGCTCCTATTTCTTATGTTCTTATGTTCTCTGCCACTCTAGTGTAAACCCTCTCCCACAGCAATAGCAAATCTCCCAGTGAGGATATTGATTCCTATCCTGCTGGTGTGAAATGCGTGCAGCTTGTAAGGTCCCATTTTCCGCAGAATCGGTCCCAGTACCTTAGGAATCCAAATGCCTCCCTCTCACACCATCTCTCCAGCCATATATTCATCTGGTCTATTCTCCTACTTCAGTTCTCACTAGCACATGGCACTGGGGGTGAGCATAGTGGAGAATATGCCCCTGTCTACAGCAATGGGAACAAAGTAGGAATGGTCGAGAGCTTCAAGTTTTTAGGTGTCCAGATCACCAAGAACCTGTCCTGGTCTACCCATGCCGACGCTATAGTTAAGAAAGCCCACTAATGCCTCTATTTTCTCCGAAGACTAAGGAAATTTGGCATGTCAGTTATGACTCTCGCCAACTTTTACAGATGGGCACCATAAAAAGCATTCTTTCTGGTTGTATCACAGCTCGGTCTGGGCTCCTGCTCTGCCCAAGAAACTACAAAGGGTCGTGAACGAAGCCCAGTCCATCACGCAAACCATCCATTGACCCTGTCTATACTTTCTGCTGCATCAGAAAAGCAGCCAGCATAATCGAGGATCCCATGCACCCCGGACATACTCTCTGTTGGGAAAAAGATACAAAATTCTGAGGTCACATACCAACTGACTCAAGAGCAGCTTCTTCCCTGCTGCTGTTAGACTTTTGAATGGACTTACCTCACATTAAGTTGATCTTTCTCTATACCCTAGCTATGACTGTAACACTACATTCTGCACTCGCTCCTTTCCTTCTCTATGAATGGTATGCTTTGTCTGTATGGCACACAAGAAACAATACTTTTCACTATGTACTAATACATGTGACAATAATCCTGAAATTACTACCTTTGAAAGACCTGCCTTTTAAGTTATTGCCCAGCTCCCTATATTTAGCTTTCAGAGCCTCATTCCTCTCCTTACCTAGGTAGTTGGTACTGAAATGGAGCCCAACCTCTGGCTGTTCACTCTCCCCCTTCAGAAAGTCCTGCAGCTGTTCAGTGACATTCTGGTACTATATCAGTAGTTGCTGAAACATAGAACATAGAACACTACAGCACAAACAGGCCCTTTGGCCCACAAGTTGTGCCTATCATATCCCTACCTACCAGACCTATCTATAACCCTCAATCCCATTAAATCCCATGTACTCATCCAGAAGTCTCTTAAAAGACCCCAACGAGTTCGCCTCCACCACCACCGATGGTAGCCGATTCCACTCACCAACATCTGAGTGAAAAACTTTCCCCTGACATCTCCTCTGTACCTACTCCCCAGCACCTTAAACCTGTGTCCTCTCGTAGTGACCATTTCAGCCCTGGGAAATAGCCTCCGAGAATCCACCCTATCTATTCCTCTCAACATTTTATAAACTTCTATCAGGTCGCCTCTCAACCTTCGCCTCTCCAGGGAAAAGAGTCCCAGCTCCCTCAACCTATCTTCATAAGGCATGCCTCCCAGTCCAGGCAACATCCTTGTAAATCTCCTCTGCACCCTTTCAATAGCTTCCACATCCTTCCTGTAGTGAGGTGACCAGAACTGCGCACAGTACTCCAAATGAGGCCTGACGAGGGTCCTGTAAAGTTGCAGCATTACCTCCCGACTCCTAAACTCAATCCCTCGATTAATGAAGGCCAGTACACCATACACCTTCTTGACCACCTCCTCCACCTGCGAGGCCGATTTAAGAGTCCTGTGGACTCGGACCCCGAGATCCTTCTGCTCTTCAACACTACTAAGACTCCTGCCCTTGATATTATACTCCTCGATCTGTTTCCCGAATGATAGAATCCCCGGTCACTTTGTTTCTCATTCTGACCACCCCCACCCCACTCCCAGCACTGCTCATGGTGCCACGAACATCCCCTGCTAAACCATCATTCCCAACAATATTCAAAATGGAAAACCTGTTAGAGAAGGAGATGGACGCAGGGGATTCCTGCACTCTCCTTCGTACAATTCTGGCTGTCACCCGTTCCCTTTCCAGTTGTGCATTCATTACTGCTTTTGTGACCACCTCACTGTGTGCGCAATCCATGAAGATCTCAATTCTGTGGATGGTCCACTGTGACTTCAGTCAGAGCTCCAGCTCCAAATTGCAGAATTTGAGTAGCTGCCACTGATTCAGTACTTTTCTGATGATGGATGTTAGGCTAACTAGACTATTTGTACTTTCTGTCTCCACCTTTCTCGATTTATTCTCTGTCGATAGAGTACTTATTGTTAGTCCTCCTATTATGAATTTCCACCAGTGACTTATTCCCTTACTGGTAAGCTGATGGAGAGGCTTCTGAGGGACAAGATTTACGAGCATTTGGAGAGGTTTGACATGATCAGGAATAGTCAGCATGGATTTGTCAAGGGCAGGTCGTGCCTTACGAGCCTAGTTGAGTTCTTCGATAATGTGACTGAACACATTGACGAAGGAAGTGCCGTGGACGTAGTGTACATGGACTTCAGCAAGGCTTTTGATAAGGTCCCCCATGCAAGACTTCTTGAGAAGGTGAGAGGGCATGGGATCCAAGGGCCTTTGGCCTTGTGGATCCAGAACTGGCTTGCCTGCAGAAGGCAGAGAGTGGTTGTGGATGGGTCTTTTTCGGAATGGAGGTCAGTCACCAGTGGGGTGCCCCAGGGATCTGTTCTGGGACCCTTGTTGTTTGTCATTTTCATAAATGACCTGGATGAGGAAGTGGAGGGATGGGTTAGCAAGTTCGCTGATGACACGAAGGTCGGCGGTGTTGTGGATGGTCTGGAAGGATGTCAAAAGTTGCAGCAGGACATAGATAGGATGCAGGAATGGGCGGAGAAGTGGCAGATGGACTTCAACGCGGATAAATGTGTAGTAGTCCATTTCGGCAGAACCAACGGGATGAACGAGTACACTATTAAGGGCAGGGGTCTTAGTAGCGTTGAAGAGCAGAAGGATCTCGGGGTCCGGGTTCACAGGACTCTTAAATCGGCCTCGCAGGTGGAGGAGGTGGTCAAGAAGGCGTATGGTGTACTGGCCTTCATTAATCGAGGGATTGAGTTTAGGAGTCGGGAGGTAATGCTGCAACTTTACAGGACCCTCGTCAGGCCTCATTTGGAGTACTGTGCGCAGTTCTGGTCGCCTCACTATAGGAAAGACGTAGAAGCTATTGAAAGGGTGCAGAGGAGATTTACAAGGATGTTGCCTGGACTGGGAGGCATGCCTTATGAAGATAGGTTGAGGGAGCTGGGACTCTTTTCCCTGGAGAGGCGAAGGTTGAGAGGCGACCTGATAGAAGTTTATAAAATGTTGAGAGGAATAGATAGGGTGGACTCTCAGAGGCTATTTCCCCGGGTTGAAATGGTCGCTACGAGAGGACACAGATTTAAGGTGCGGGGAGGGAAGTACAGAGGTGATGTTAGGGGTAAGTTTTTCACTCAGAGGGTAGTGAGTGATTGGAATCGGCTGCCATCGTCGGTGGTGGAGGCGAACTTGCTGGGGTCTTTTAAAAGACTTCTGGATGAGTATATGGGGTTTAATGGGATTGGGGGTTATAGATAGGTCTATAGATTGGTGGGGTTGATGCGATCGGCGCAACTCGAGGGCCGAAGGGCCTGTTTGTGCTGTAATGTTCTATGTTCTATGTTCTATGTTTCCTAAATCCACCTAAACTGATTCTTGATCTCCTGAGTCAAGACAATTTCTCCCTGCTGCACTCACCTTCTTTACTAACAGAGCTATCCAACTTTCTCTTCCTTTCTTCCAATGCTTCTGAAACGTTAAATAATTTTGAATATTCAGTTTGTCATTTTGCAACCATGTCTCTGTAAGGACGAGAATTTCTAACCCTATTTGTACTATCAATTTATCCATCTTCTCATACATGCTGCATGCATTCAGATAAAGAGACTGTGATCCTGCCTTTTTGCTACTTTCCCTACTCTGACCCTATTTGTAAGTGCAGCTAATGCAGTCCCTTCTTGTCATACTTTTATTTTCATTACCTGCAACATCACCCTAACTTTTACTTGTGTTTTCTCATTACCATTTTCTCCCCTCCCTGACATTATATCGTTTATTGCCCTCGCTATACAATTCACAAGCAGACTGGGCCGTGCACAATTCAAGTGAACCCCATTCTAGTGATACAGATCTCACTTTCCTCACAAACGAAACCCATTTCTCCAGCACCAATCTTTCTGCAACTCATTCAATTCTTATATTCAGCTTGGTTCAGCTGCATTGTGGCTCAGATAATAAGATTATTATCTCTCTGGTTCTGCTTTTTAATACAGTTCCTAGCTGCTCATCCTTCCTTAGTAGAATCTCTTTCCCAGCCCTACTCATGTTGTTGGTTCACATGGACCATCACAATTGGATCCTTCCCCTTCCATTGCAAGTTCCTCACTCAGGAGGTGTCCTCAACCCTGCTACTGGGCAGGCAGGATGTGGGTATGCCGGCGTTGGACTGGCGTAAACACAGTAAAAAAAAACCTGGTGTTGTCAGACTTTTTACTGGGCAGGCAGAACAGCCTTTGGAATGCACTCTTGGTTGCAGAGAATAATATCCCCCTAAATATATTGTTCCCTCCTATTATTTATTTTCACTTCCACAAATTAAATGCCCCCTGTAAAGGGCTGCTGTGGTCAGTTTTCTCAGCCTTCCTGCATTCCTGAAAATACCTTGGATCTTTTGGACAACTGCAAGGGTTGTGAGTCTGCCAATGCTACCACCTGCATTCTCATAGTGACCTCACTCATAGTCACTCTGATCCTGGTTACAGCCCAAAACTGAATTACCCATCATCCCAAGAGTGTGACTGACTCCTGGAACAAATTGTCTGGGTAATTTTTTCCCTCCTTGATGCACTGAAGTGTCTGTGGCTTGGCCGCCAGCTCTTTAACTTTCAGCCAAAGTTCCTGGAGCTGCAGACCCTTACTGCAGATGTGATTGCTGTGGATCACATTGGTGTCCACCAGAACCTACTTGCCACAGCTGTAACACATCACCTGTCTAGCCAACTTTATTGTGTTTCATTTAATTTGATCTCTAGTTCAGAATTATCATTCAATCATCATTTGTAAAGTTCCACATGGTAGGCTGCTCTGGAAAGTTAGATCGCATGGAATCCAGGGAGAGCTGGCAAATTGGATATACAATAGGTTTGATGGTAAGAAGCAGGGGGTAATGGTGGAAGGATGCTTGTCAGACTGGAGGCCTGTGACTGGTGGTGTGCCTAAGGGGTCAGTGCTGGGCCCATTACTGTTTGTTATCTATATCAATGATTTGGATGAAAATGTACAAGGTATGATCAATAAGTTTACAGATGACACTAAAATAGGTGGTATTATAGACAGTGAGGAAGGTTATCAAAAATTGCAGCAGGATGTTGATTAGCTGAGGAAGTGGGCCGAAAAACCTATTGTATATCCAATTTGGCAAACGGAGTTTAATACAGATAAGTGTGAGGTGTTGCAGGACTTTCATGCTGAATGGTAGGACCTTAGGGAGTATTGTGGAACAGAACGATCTTGGCGTTAAGGTACACAGTTCTCTAAAGGTGGAGTCACAGGTGGATAGGGCAGTGAAGAAGGCTTTGGGAATGCTGGCCTTCATCAGTCAGAGCACTGAGTATCGAAGCTGGGAAGTTATGTTCCAGCTGTACAGAGTGTTGGTGAGGCCACACCTGGTGTATTATGTTCAGTTTTGTTATCGGAAAGATGTTATTAAACTAGTGAGAGTGGAGAAGAGATTTACAAGGATGTTGCCAAGACTCAAGAGACTGAGTTATATGGAGAGATTGGACAGGCTAGGATTTTTTTTTGAAGCGTAGGAGACTGAGGGGTGATCTTATGGAAGTGTATAAGATCATGAGAGGCATGGATCAGGTGAATGCATTCAGTCTTTTTCCCACGGTTGGGGATTTGAGAGCTAGAAGGCACAGGTTTAAGTTAAGAGGGGAAAGAATGAATGGGAACCCGAGGAGTAGCGTTTTTACACAGAGGAGGGTACATGTGTGAATGAGCTGCCAGAGGAAGTGGTTGAGGCAGGGACATTGGCAACATTTAAAAGGCATTTGGACAGATACATGGATAGGAAAGGTTTAGAGGGATATGGGCCAAATGCAGGCAAATGGGGTTAGCTTAGATGGGCATTTTGGTTGGCATGGACCAGTTTGTGCAGAAGAGCCTGTCTCTATGCCATAGATTCTATGATCACACCTTGTGCTGTGAGAGACCAGAACAATAACTCTGCAGTCACCAGCTTCCTTAGTTCAGTACTCTCTCAAAGCTGTATCGGCTGAACTGGACTCCATGCTATTTACTTTGTGCATTACCTAAAACCTCCTTTATTTATATCATTGGAATTCTAATTAGACTCAAATCAGGTTCTGGTAACAAGCTAATCAGTTCAAACTAGCCACCTGATAACTAACAATGCAGGAAGGACCATAGGCAGCTCGTTTCCCACTGACAAAGACTGAGAGAAATTACGAGTTAGTGACAAAGCAAAGTTAAATACTGAATCCAAAATTTGACTAGATTTTAGAAAATGATCAACCCTCAAAGCAATTAGAGTTCCCTTATTCATCCAATTCATAACTTCACTCTGCTGTCAAAGCTGTACTTGTCAAACTGGCCTCTGAGTAATTCTGATTATGGCTTCTCTGGATGAACTTCCATAAAGTGTCTCATAAAATGCAGTGATTTAATCTTATTACCCTTATCCCCTATTAGAATAAAAAGTGTTTCATTCCCTTATTTTAAAGATTGAATTAATGTTTTGCTATTCCATCCAGTGCAGGGACTTTTTTAATAAGTTCTGAAAATGATCAAACAAACCCACCTCATTAGTTACTAATTTTCTTGAATTTCTCGTGTGTGCAATATTTAGTTAAGAATTTTTTTCTCACATTTCCAATGTCAGCATCTTCTTGGTAGATGCGCAGACTTGATTATCACAGGTATATTTTCCTAGGCTTATCAATGACTCACATCCCATCAATAAGAGAGAATCAGAAGCCGGTTCCTGAGATTGTTTGGTGCAAAAATGGCTGTTAAATAATTTGTGTTTCTTCTCAATGTTAAAACCAGTATAGTTCTGAATTGGTCCATAAGGCTTAATTTGTCAAATCAGATGTAAATTATTTTGATAAATTTGCTGTTAAGTTTTTACTCCATTCTCAAAGTTTAGTATCAGAAAACATGACATCCAATTCACTTATTAACAGCTCTATGTATGCGTGAATATACCGAGTTGTGTAACACCCATTACCAAAGTTGGATGAGACACGAGGCAGAGGCTGTCATTAAAAATGCAGATCTTGCTGTTAAATTTGTTTTCCAGCTACTTCCTCCAGTAAGTGTAAGGCAGCCAAGCACACCTTGGACAAGCCAGGACACACAAGGTAAGGTGGGAGGCAGCGTAATTAGGGCAATGTTGATGTTAAAGGCTCTGTGGGGTCTTTTGGATCACATGAAGCAGAACTCTCCGTTCCTGAAAACAATCGTTGGTAATAATTCTGCAACTTGGACACCAACACATTTTTTAAAATCTTAAATTAAAGTTTAATGGGGAGGCAATGCTTCTATGTTATTGTCACTGGTGTAAGAAATGCTCTGGGGACTCAGGTTTAAATCCCACCATAGTAAATATAAAAATACAAATTCAATAAAAACCTGGAATTGAAAGCCTAATAGTGACCATGAAACCATTGTCTATTGTTGTAAAACCCATCTGATTCACTAATGTCCTTAACGGAAGGAAATCTGGCATTCTTACCTGGTCTGACCAAATACGGACAATTGGGACTAGCTGGGAGGACATCATGGTTGATATGGACTGGTTGGACCAAAGGGCTGTTCCTATTTTGTATTGCTCTGTGTCTCTACCTATGACTCCAGGTCCACAGCAATGTGACTGACTGTTAAATGCCCTCTGAAATGGTCAGCAAGTCACTCAGTTCAAGGCAGTTGAGGGTGGGAAACAAATGGTGGCTCAGCCAATCATACTCACATCACTGAATAAAACAATGCTTGCATTTATTATATAACAATTGTTTCAAGGCACTTCCCCAAAAATAAGTTGGTGCCAGCCAAAAGGTGGATTTTAAGGACTGTTTTAAGATAGTGAAGTGAATGGGTTAGCTGGGCAATAGCAAAGTTAACAGATTCAACACAAACAGAAATGTCAATACTTTTAGTGAAATTGCAAAATTTGCCTCATAGTAATTGTGACGTTGGTGTCCCTTTGAGAAAATTTTTTTTAAAAAACATGATTTCATGCCTTAGGTGATGTCATTGTTGGGAGGAGCAAAACAGATAAGGGTGGATTTTTTAGTTTGGTTTTGGCTACAGCACTAGAGGCAGTCTTAGCGGCAAGCTGGAAATGAAGTCTTTCTATGGTTTGCTTTGAAAATGTTTCCAGTTCACTGAAAGAAAGACTTATTGCCATCCTGCAATAAAGAGTCTAACTTTTGGGCAGCTGATCTGACTACAAGCTGCTCTGAATTTTCAAAATCATTTGAAATCAGCATTCAACCCAGGGAACTGGATTCCAGTATCATGAGAACTTTAACCTGTGCAGCGATAAATCTGTTTTAAAGGGTTTTGTTTATTGGACATTGGAACATTATTAGAGATTTTCATTAAAGGGTTATACATTTTAATGGTTGCTTTGCTTCATGTTTGCAATCGATAAAGGTTCTTGCCTTTTCTTTACTATACATGTGAACTATATTCTTGAATAAACCTTGTTTGATAAAAGCTCCCTCATGGCTCATTTGAATTACACCTGAAATGAAACATCTCATGTTTATCTTAGTCAAATTCAAGATCTAAAACTCACGATCCAGGCAGGCTTGATAAAACCTGGAGTACATAATGAAACTTCTGTAAAGAAAAGGTCATAATGAAAGAGGATATTTGGCCCATCATGCAGGTGAATTTGATGTTCACAAACTCCTTCCAATGTATGAACTGAAATGACTAGAAATTGAGATTTAACCCATACTCTGTCCTTAATCTATTTTGTCTTCTGAATAATTCTCAGCACACAGCTCTGTAGGGAGATACAAAGTGATTAACATTATTGTGTTGCAAGCCAGATAAAGATAGCAGCTGTGATCAGTTTGGTAGCTTTTATATAGAATAAAACAGAGAATGTTGGAAAAACCCAGCAAGTCTGGCAGCATTTGTGGGAGAGAAACAGAGTTAACATCGAGTCAAATCTGGCTTTTCTCCACTGCTAATACAGTTTTCAGTTCTGAAGAGGTCATGCAAACTCAAACCATTACCTTTCTCTCTTTCTCTCCAGGTGCTGCCAGACCGCTGAATATTTTCAACACTGTTTCCATTTCAGATTTTCAGCATCTGCAGCATATTGATTTTATAAAACAGAAATCTCTACAAATATAGTGTGTGACATTGTGGAAAAGATCAACTTTACAGTAAATTTACCATTAGTAATTAAGAACATTCACTACAAGAGCCTGCAGTCATTCACAACCAGATCTGAATGGAGCACATACCTGCTCTCCTTTCTCCCAGCTACTCACCCTCCCACGATTATCTTCAGATGCAAAGATACCCTCTGTCTTCCTCTCCACTCTGAAACCAGTATCCTAGCTATCGGCTTTATCTTCTCCCTAGCAAGATTGAGACACAGGAAGTCTGTCCACAAACTTAGTGTCACATTTGATCGCAAAATGAACTTGTAACTTCATTTTTAGAAATTTATGTTGTGGGATGAGAGCGTATTTAGCTAGACCAACAGTTATTACTAATACCTAATTGTCCTGAACAGGTGCTGGTGAGCTGTCTTCTTGAACTGCTGCAGCTGTGGTGTAGGTATACCCACAGTGCTGTTAGGGAAGGAATTCTGGGATTTTGACCCACTGACTGCGAAGGAAAGATGATATATTTCCATGTATATTTCCAGGGTATAGTTGGGTGGATTAGTAAATTTGCTGATGACACCAAAGTCGGAGGTGTGGTAGATTGTGAGGAAGGGTGTCATAGTTTGCAGGGAGACTTAGACAGGTTGCAGAGCTGGGCTGAGAGGTGGCGGATGGAGTTTAATGCGGAGAAGTGTGAGGTAATTCACTTTGGTAGGAATAACAGATGTGTAGAGTATAGGGCTAACGGGAGGACTTTGAATAGTGTGTATGAACAGAGGGATCTAGGTGTATGTGTACATGGATCCCTAAAAGTTGGGAATCAAGTAGATAAGGTTGTTAAGAAGGCATACGGTGTCTTGGTGTTTATTGGTAGGGGGATTGAATTTAGGAATCGCAGCGTCATGTTGCAACTGTACACAACTCTGGTGCGGCTGCACTTGGAGTTTTGTGTGCAGTTCTGGTCCCCACATTACAGGAAGGATGTGGAGGCTTTGGAGAGGGTGCAGTGGAGGTTTACCAGGATGTTGCCTGGTATGGAGGGGAGGTCCTATGAGGAGAGGCTGAGGGATTTGGGGTTGTTTTCACGAGAAAGAAGGCGGCTAAGAGGGGATCTTATTGAAACATATAAGATGATTAGAGGTTTAGATAGGGTGGATAGTAATAGCCTTTTTCCTCGGATGGAGAAAGCTAGCACGAGGGGGCATGGCTTTAAATTAAGGGCTGGTAGTTATAGGACGGATGTCAGGGGTAGGTTCTTTACCCAGAGGGTGGTGAGGGATTGGAATGCCCTGCCTGCTGCAGTTGTAAGTGCCCCTAGTTTGGGGGCATTTCAGAGATCCGTGGATAGGTTTATGGACGAAAAGGGATTGGTTTAGATTGGTGGGTCATTGTTTTTTTTTAACTGGTCGGCGCAACATCATGGGCCGAAGGGCCTGTTCTGCGCTGTAATGTTCTATGTTCTATGTCAGCATGGTGAGTGATTTGGAGAGAAACTTGCAGGTGGTGATGTTCCCAGGTATCTGCAGCCCTTATCCTTCTAGAAGGTAGTGTTTATGGGTTTGGAGACATTGAGATGGCCTACTTGCTATTGAAACCCTCATCCATGCCTTTTTAACCTCTAAACTTGTCTATTCTAATGCACTTCTGATTGCTCTCCACATTCTACCCTCATTAAGTTGGGATCATCTCCAAATCTGATGCTCAACTCTCACCAAGCAGAGTTCACCCATCATTTCTTTCTCGCTGGTCTACATTGTCTGTTCTCTGTTTCAAATCCTGTAATTGGCCTGATCCTCTCAATAATCTCTGCCAATCCTAGAATGCAGATCTAGCATTCCTCTGGTACAGATCTCCTGACCATTCTCATTTCCAATGCTGTGCTTTCAGTTGGCAAGGCCCTAATTCCTTCCCTAAATCTTTGCTTCTCTCTCATTTGAGGTGCTCTCAAAGTAACTTTTTTGACCAAGCCTTTATTAACCTGACACAATCTTCCTATTAATGACTCAGTATGGAAGTTTGACTAATGAAGTTTCTGTGAAAGATTGAAATGAATTCAAATTGCTGTTGTGTCTACAATGAAGACATAACGTGACTTTATTCGAATAAATATGTATATTTTATTTTTGCAAATGAACTAATTACAAACTGAGATTCAACTGAGGAAAAAATTAACTGATAAGATTCTCCACTTATGTCACACTGGTGTTATTTACCTGAAGAATTTTGCTCCAATAAGAAAGTGACCAAGTAAGAAATCTTTCTCTTTCATTGTGTGGTCGGTAAAATCTACGACACGGTTCCTATTCAGACACAGCCACAATCCTCTGTTTGATTTTGGACAGAGATGAGGTTTCTGCGGCGAAGGGGTCAGCCACGGTGCATTATTACTCACGGTACGAGTTTGAAGTGTCACAGCGCGTACCAAAAGTAATAATGGACTGTCACCGACGTTTATTCCTTTATCTTTTCTCTGGTGTGACAGGTTTTGATCTTAAATAATTTGAAATGGCCAAAGGTTTTCAAACAGCAGGACAATCGCGTTGGTCCCTTCAAGAACTGCGCCCGAATTCTGGAACTCCAACCTCATCAGAAAAGCAATCGGTTACAATCCAAATCCACTGACAGGAACAGATCTGCCCAGATGGTGAAAGGACATTAGCTTTTCACTGATCTCCCATTGCACATTATTACCATTTCATTGCAATTAGCCAAGGATAACACATGGACATTTGCAGTTGGCATATTCCAGTCCCCAAAACTAGGATTGGCCAAGCCCAAGACCCAGCAAAGGGGGTGAGCTGTTCAAAAGCTCTTTGTTCTGGAGATGTGGCCGAGGCTCAGCAGACTCGATGGGCCGAAGAGCCTTTTCGACACTGAATGCTGCAATGATTAGAAATCGCAGTTGTTTTACTGGGTCCTCTTGAATCACTAAAGTGCTAATGGTGACGCTACTCCAAAATGATGTGGTTTAGGTAATTCAGGATTATAAATGATAATTAGGAATAGGATCGGTCCGAGTTGGGATGGTGGGTGACTTGGAATGTTCCCATTGCTGTGTTCTCTCATCCCGTTCAGTGGGAGAGGTTCAATCGCTGCGCTGCAACACGGTGCCGTTTGTGGAACAGACTCGAATGAGAGCGGCTTCAGGTGGGGAGCAGAGACTGATAGGAAAGGATAAATAGGGCCATGTACAGAACTTTAAAATGAGTAAGACAGAGAAAGTAGTAACAGCAGCAAGAGCTCAACAAGGTACAGGTGTAAAGATCAGACCAAGGTACGAGTAACAAACTGTCATGAAACAGTTTATATTTTACAACATTGTTCGAAAAATAATATCATCGTGTACTTTTTTTGTTTAAAATTTGGAAGATTACATTATTTGTTAAAATACAAACAAAGATCATGGCTGGAATTCTCCAGTCTCGCAGGTCACTCCCGCTGGCAGTGAGAACGGAGAATTCGGTGCTGAACTGTAAGGCGAGCACAGAACTCTGGGCCACAAGGTCATCTCTGGACTAGCCTTTTCGAAGAAATTACCGATACTTGATGGAGGAGAACTGTCTTGTTTAGTTTAATTGATGGGGAAAACTGGTTAAAAGGCAATAGCTAGTGATTTACTGAAAATCACCTGACAAATTAAATTTTGTACTTGTATTTTGAATTCAATTGGGACAGAACTGAGAAAGAAAACACTGTCCAGTTTGCGTTGTCCTCACCTTGCCTGAAATAGAGGTTCAGGATTCAGCAAGAAATCATCATCATCTCAGTAGAACTTGCCTATTTTTGGAAAGCTGAAGGATTTAGACAAGGATTATTGCAGTTCTCTTTTCTTTCACACTGAAGCTCTGAAGATGAAAATCTTCAAGTCTCTACTGGGATCAGTGACCTAACTTCACTTGAGGAAACCCCACACTGATGGCATCAAAACCCTGTGAATTTTATCCTATTTCTTTGTAAAGTCAATTCATTAACTGCCCACCTCTGCTGAGACCCTCCTGTTTCTGTGCGTCTGCCTGCTGGGCAAATTTAGAATGGATAATTACACTTCCAGATTATAATCGTGGGGAGACCAGTTCTTGTAATTTGTTTTAAAGAAGTTTTATTTTACAATAAATTCAATAATTGAGTTTATTGAAAGAAGCTTGATTAAAAGTTATTTTATTCTGGGGCTAACAGTAGCAAAGGTAAATAATTGACTATTGTTGGAATTTAACTTTTAAACGAATAGTGTGGCCTGTGGAGCATTGTGGCTAAATGAATTATGCACTTCTCCCATTGTAGTTTAACATCAGTAGAAAATAAGGTTAGAGGAACAAATAATAAATTAAATTACCTGTATCGCAGTGTGCACAGCATCTGAAACAATCAGGGGAACTGGTGGCAATAATTTTCGGTAAAGAATGTAGGAACAGTTTGTTCCTGAAGTCTACTGCACCTTTCACGAGATCGTGGCTGAAATGTGATCCAATTCCATACACCTTTCTTTGCTCATTCATTAATACCTTCAGTTAACAAATCTGTCTTTCAGGTTTCAATTCAACAATTAATCTTGCATTTAATTAATTGCCATTTTCAGAAACAAGAATCCAAGAGATAGCAGCATTGTTATTTACTGAACAAGAACCCAGGGGCCTGGACGAATGCTCCAGTGACACGAGTCCAAATCCTGAGTGTTTAAATTCAAGCCATTAATACATCTGGAATCAAAAGTTAGTTTCAGTAATGGTGATCTTAAAACTAGCAGATTGTCATAAAAGCTCTTTTGACCACTAATGTCCATCTGAAGAAAAAATCTGCCATCCTTATTTGGTCTGGTCTACATGTGACTCTAGACTTGTATCAACATGGCTAACTTTTAACAACTGTAATAACTCAGGAAATCCAACTAGAAAGGAATATAGTTTAATACATAATTCAAAATAGAACCACACATTAGTCCCTGCTTGGGGGTATATTTAAGTAGATTCATAGGCCTGCCTTGTAAAAGGCTAAGGTAATGAGTTCCAGCTGAGCAGGCCCCACTGCCTGTTACCAGGAGAAGTCATTTTCAATGAGCCACACAGGACAACTAATCAGTGATTCCATGGGCCTCGTGGGGGTTATCACAATTACCCCCTGATATAATTAAGTTCACCACTCCCTACCTCATGTGCAATAAATGCTGAGTTCGCCAGTGACTCCCTCATCTCGAAAGCTAATTTTTAAAAAAAACTTGGACCATGCTCAGTGTCGAAATATCTCCTAACTTCATTTTAAGGCCACATCCTGGACTTTCAAACCAGTTGAAATACTGTCCTATCCTATCAGTTCTCTTAAGTATTTTTAATCAAATCATTCAGTCACTTGCTCAATTCTAAGGAATACAAGACTTACTCATTTAATTCCTTGGAGCTTAATAATTGGGAGTTCAGGTCTCATTCTGGTGGATCTACACTGCATTCCCTCCAAGGTTAATAAATCCTTCCTAAGGTGTGGAGCCCAGAACAGCACCCAGTAACTCCAGCTGTGGTTTAACTGTAACATAGAAACTAGGAGCAGGAGTAGGCCATTCAGCCCTTAGAGCCTGCTCCACCATTTATTTTGAACATGGCTGATCATTGAATTCAATATCCTGATTTCCCACCCCACCCCACCCCACCCCACCCCACCCCACCCCACCATTTTCCCCCATATCCCTTGATCCTTTTAGCCCCTAAAAATTTATCGAATTTCTTCTTGAAATCACAGTTTTGGCCCCAACTACATTCTCTGGAAATGAATTCCACACAATCACCACCCTTTAGGTGAAGAAATTTCTCCATCTCAATTCTAAAAGATTTATCCCTTATCCTCAAATTATGCCCTCAGTTCTGGACTCCCCCACCATTGGGAACATTCTTTCTGAATCTACCCTGTTCGAATTTTATAAATTCCATGAGATCCTGTATCACTCTTCTAAACTCCAGTGAATACAATCCTAACTGACTTAGTTTCTCCTCACATGACAGATCTGCCATTCCAGGAATCAACCTGGTAAACCTTTGCTGCACTCCCTCTATATCTGAGGAAGGGTGTCCTTGCTAAGGACTCTAAAGCTGTATGCAATACTCCAGGTGTGGCCTCACCAATGCCCTATACAATTGCAGAAAAACATTCCTATCCCTTTACTCCAGTCCTCTCACTATGAATTCCAACATTCTATTTGCCTTCTTTACTGACTGCTGCACCTGCACACTTACTTCCAGCGACCGATGCACGAGGTCTCCAAGTCCAAGTCTCAGAGTATCCACCTGTCTCAATTTACACCCATTCAAGTAATGATCTGTCTTCCTATTATTGCTACCGAAGTGGATAATCTCACATTTATCTACATTATACTGTATCTGCCATGCAGATACCCACACACTCAACCTGTCCAAATCACACTGAAGCATCTCTGTATCCTCCTCACAGCTCACCCTCCCACCCAACTTTGTATCAGATGAAAATTTGGAGATAATTCATTTAATTCCCTTTTCCAAATCATTCATATATAATGTGAACAGTTGGGGATCCAGCACAGATCCCTGCAGAACCCACTGGTCACTGTCTGCCAGAAAAAGACTCATTTATACCAACTGTTTGCTATCTATCTCAAAACATTATCCTCAATCCCATGTGTTTTAACTTTACACAGTAGTCTGTTATGTGAGATCTTGTCGAAAGCCTTCTGAAAGTAAATAAACCACATCCATGGTTCTTCTTGGTCAACTCTACTAGTTACATTCTTGAAAAATTCCAATAGATTCGTCAAGCATGATTTCCCTTTTGTAAATCCAGGCTGACTTTGTTTGATTATCCCACTGCCTTCCAAATGCTGAGTTATGAAATATTTGATAATGGACTCCAGCAAATTCCCCAATACTGATGTTATGCTCACTGGCCTGTAGATCCCAGTTTTTTCCCTACCTCTCTTTTTGAATAGCGGGCTTACGTTTGCCAACCTTGAATCTGTAGGAACCAGTCCAGAGTCGAAAGAAAATAACCACCAATGGATCTACTATTTCCAGGGCCACTTCCTTAAGTACTCTGGGATGAAGATTATCAGGACCTGGAGATTTATTCACCTTTTCTCTTTTAATCCACAGGTGCTTCAGTCCGCCTTGTTGTCCAACAAGGGACATACCCGCGATGGGTCGTACGAGGGCTGCTCTTGGTTGTTTCGAGAATAGCCGAGTGCTTCACATCGTTAGTGTACGCTTAAACTGGACCAGATGCTGGGCAACACGACAGCTCAGTGACTATCACTGTTTGCTGTGCAGACACATGGATTTGGGCCAGTGTCTGTGGGAGTTTGCGTATTTTCTCCGGGTGCTCCAGTTTCCTCCCACACCCCAAAGATGTGCTATTGTCCCTAAATTAGTCTTCCCTCAATGTGGAATGCCATAAGCATAGACAAGACAAGAGTCATGGGTGGAGGGGGGACTCAATGTTAAAATGGCGGCGCAGGCTCGTTGGGCTGAAGGGCCTGTTTTGTTTTTTGATCAATCCCATCAAATTCCCCAAACCATTTCTCTACTAATGCTGATTTCCTTCAGCTCCTCTCGGCACTTCTGGTAATTCCTCAGCCATTTCTTTATTCCCCGTTATGAATTCTCCCGTTTGACTGTAAGGTACTTACATTCATTTATCAATCCTTTCCTCTTTACATATCTACAAAAACTTTTACACAGTCAAGTTTTATGTTCCTCAGTAGCTTACTTTACTTAAGAACATAAATACTAGGGGCAGGAGTAGGCCATCTGGCCCCTCGAGCCTGCTCCGCCATTCAATAAGATCATGGCTGATTCCACAGATTCACAACCCTTTGTGAGAAACTCCTCCTCAACTCAGTCCTAAATCTGCTTCCCTTTATTTTGGGGCCTTGCCCCCTAGTTCTAGTGTCACCTGCCGGTGGAAACAACTTCCTTGCTTCTATCTTGTCTATTCCCTTCATAATCTTATATGTTTCAGTAAGATCTCCCCTCATTCTCTGAATTTCAATGAGTATAGTCCCAGTCTACTCAGTCTCTCCTCATAAGCCAACCCTCCCAACTCAGGAATCAACAGGATTCATACTCTATTTTCCTTCCTTAATCAATCCCTTAACTGCATAACTTCTACACCTTTGTATGCTAGCTCTTACAGAGAGCTAGCATGGAGGCAATGGACCAGATAGTTTCCTCTGTTCTGTAACTATTTTATGATTCTATTATAGGTGTGATATATTTCCATGACAGTTTAATGATTTTTATGTACGGACTCCTAAGTTTCTTCGATCCTTCACTTGCACCATTTTGCGACAACATTGTTCTCATTTTTCGGTCCAAACTCACATTTGCCAGACCAAATCCACATTTGCAGAGACTGGGTCTTTGTGTACAAATGTATAAAATTCTAGCAAGTGTAAATGAGACTTGTTGTAAACTCAACTTAAATTCATTTTCGCGTGACCGTTAGCATTCTCTGTCTTTGTGACATTCTCGTTTCCAGATTCTCTAATATTGCCCAGATTTAAAACGACTTCAGAAATGTGGTGATGTGTGAAGTCCTTTTAGGAAAATCCGATCCAATGGGGAAACTACCGATGCATTTCTGAGGAACCGGTGAAAAGAAAAACGCTGCCACCTGATTAGATTATTTAGATTAAACAGATTTCAGAGTCTTCCACTTTTATTTTAAAATTCCCAATAGTTCCTGAACCCAGATTTCCACCCCGGAATCTGATGAAATGTGCAACATATTACCAGTGAATTGCCCTGGTTACCTGTCCGGTCATCTCACTCCCTCTGGGGCTCCAGCTCGGTCACTCTCACTCCCTCTGGAATCTCGATTCTTTTATTCCAAAGCTCTTTCTGCAAAGCTGGAGAGTCGATACCTCCAATCAGAACTCCTCAGAGAGAAAACACACAAGACCAAAGCACAGGGAATAGTTTTACTCTAGATTTATAACTAAGTTCTTCTTGTGAATCCGATTTAAAGAAATTATTCTTCAATTAAACTACCCCAGATGAAAGATTAAAGTTTGAAATGTTCTTTTACTCACTGGACACCATTCTTGTTCCCTGCTTCCACTCTGCAGCTGCTGATTTTTATGCTTTGGATCCGGTGACCATTGGTTTATAAACCAGGACTGGCCCTGAGTCGCAGCCGGAATTCCGTTACCTGTTGGGATTGATAAAGAGTTTTTTGTAACAAACAGCCATCCTGCTGCTAATCTCCAGCTCTCAGGGAACACTCAGCAATTTCAGCCTTTCCGCTCAACAACTCTTTCTTTTCAATCTACAAACTTTCTTTAATAAATTGAACCTTTAATTCTCCCGTTACTGTTCACTTGATGACCCCAATGTGCACAGTCCCATTTAGACACACCATCAGAGACAACTGACTAATGAATAAAATCTTCTTTCCACACACCCAAAGCACACGGATTGTGAACAGGAGGAGGCCATTCAGCCCATTGGGCTTCCTCCTCATTTAATAAAGTCATGGCTGATTTGGGTGTGGTCTCAGTTCCATTTCTTCTGTCCCCCATAACGATAACTCTCAGAAATTAACTCGACCTTGAATCAATTCTGTGACACATTCTTCCCTGCTCCAAACGCTAACTGAGGCAACAAAAATCCTCCTCATCTGTCTTAAGTAAGAGCTATTTTATTACAAAACTGTACCCCTCAATTCTAGGCTGCCCAAGACGGAAACATTCTCCCAGGATTTACTGTATCAAACCCCCTCAGAGTCTTATAGGCTTCAAATAGAATCACCTCTTTAATCTCTATATCAACAAAATGGCTTCATTCTCTTGCAGTTCGCTGGGAAACATCAGCAAAGGTTTTGAAGCAAGTTTCCTGCTGGATGCCCGTGGCATCCGTGTGTCTCCGGCCGCCTGATTTTCCAACAGCTCTGTGCCAGAAATAGGAGCAGGAGTAGGCCATCCAGCCCCTCGAGCCTGCCCCGCCATTCAATAAGATCATGGCTGATCTGAAGTGGATCAGTTCCACATTCCGGCCCTCTCCCCATAACCCTTAATTCCCCTGTCTATCAGAAACCTATCTACCCGTGACTTAAGTATATTTAGCGAGGTAGCCTCCACCACTTCAACGGGCAGAGAATTCCAGAGATTCACCACCCTTTGAGTGAAGAAGTTCCTCCTCAACTCTGTTCTAAACTGCCCTGCCCCCCCCTTATCTTGAGGCTGTGCCCCCTAGTCCTGCTGTCCTTTCTGAGCGGGAAGAATCTCTCTACCTCTACCCTATCCATCCCCTTCATTATCTTATACATCTCTATAAGATCCCCCCTTAGCCTTCTAAACTCCAACGAGTACAGACCCAGTCTATTCAGTCTCTCTTCATAGTCCAACCCCCTCATCTCTGGTATCAGCCTAGTGAACCTCCTCTGCACTCCCTCCAAGGCCAAAATATCCTTCCGCAAGTGCGGCAACCAAAACTGCACACAGTACTCCAGCTGCGGCCTCACCAATGCCCTATACAGCTGCAGCAAGACCTCCCTGCTTTTATATTCAATCCCCCTCGCTATAAAGGCCAGCATCCCATTCGCCTTCCTGACCACCTGCTGCACCTGCAGGCTGGGTTTTTGCGACTCATGCACAAGGACCCCCAGGTCCCTCTGTACCGTGGCATGCTGCAGCTTTTCACCCTTTAAATAATAATCCCTCCTACTATTATTTCTGCCAAAGTGGATAACCTCACACTTGCTAACATTATACTCCATCTGCCAGGTCCTCGCCCACTCACTCAGCCTATCCAGATCCCTCTGCAGACTTTCCACACCCTCCACGCAATTTGCTTTTCCATTCATCTTTGTGTCATCAGCAAATTTTGACACCCTACACTCAGCCCCCTCCTTCAGATCATCTATATAAATGGTAAATAGCTGAGGCCCCAGCACCGATTCCTGCGGCACTCCACTAGTCACCATCCGCCAATCAGAATAGCACCCATTGATACCAAGATCCTGGAGTTGATTCAAATATTGAGAATTTAATCTTAGCCCAGAACTGAAGTCTCTCAACCCACTCCCTGATTTCCACCCCCCCAACCCCCTGATTCCACCCCCCCCTCCCACCCCCTGACCCCCCCTGGCCAGGATTCCTTTCCTCCAGCCAGGTTTACATCTTTCCATTGACTGGGAACAGCTTGCTGATCCTGCTGGAGTGGAGGGGGCCTGTGGAGGCCTCAGTAGGTTAGGGTTAAGGGGGGTTGCCTAGCTTCTTGGTGTTGCCCAGGGGGTAAAGCGCCCATGCCCAATGATGCACCTTGGCACTGCCTACCAGGCATTGGGCAATGCCAAGGGGGTAGGGCCAGAAGGGGCAGGGCCTAATGGGGCAGTTTCTTGGGGTGATTGGTGGGGGTCCTGCTGCCACACTGCATTTGGGATCATAGTCAGAGGGAGGGAGAACAGCAATCGAGCTGAGCAACGACCAGGAGGTCGGCACTGATAAACCGGTGCATACAGTGGTGGCTCAGCGCTATGCTGCCTCTCCAGGCCTTGGTTATGAGGCCTGTTCAGTGGGAATAGGCCCTGTCCCTAGCTTTTCAGTGTGATTCACGCTAGTACACTCTGCACAGAGTATGGGAAATTCATTTTGAAAATCCCGCTGAAGGAAGCAGTGGGGTTTACGTGAATTCAGCATTCAGAATATTTTGGGGTGAATTCCATCCCACCGGTTCAACATTTCCTGATAAGACAAATGATCAGAAACTCATTGGACTCACCACGTAAAGTGGCTACAAGAGCAGATTGGAGGCTGGGAATCCTGCGGCGAGTAACTCACCTCCTGACTTCCCAAAGCCTGTTCATCGTTTACAAGGCACAAGTTAGTAGTCTGATGGAATAATCCCCACTTGTCTGGATGGTGCAGCTCCAACACTCAAGAAGCTCAACACCATCCAGGACAAAGCAGCCCTGCTGGATTGGCATCACATCCACAAACATCCACTCCCTCCACCACCGACACTCAGTAGGAGCCGTGTGTACCATCTACAAGATGCACTGCAGCAATTCATCAAAGGTTCTTAGACAGCACCTTCCAAACCCATGACCACTTCCATCTAGAAGGACAAGGGCAGCAGATACCTGGGAACACCATCACTTGCAAGTTCCCTCCAAACCACTCACCATCCTGACTTGGAAATATATCGGCCGTTCCTCCACAGTCGCTGGGTCAAAATCCTGGAGTTCCCTCCCTAACGGCATTGAGAGTCAACCCACAGCACGGAGACTGCAGCGATTCAGGAAGGCAGCTCACCACCACCTTCTCAAGGGGCAACTAGGGATGGGCAATAAATACTGCCCAGCCAGCGATACCCATGTCCCACAAATGACAACAAATTGATAGAGTGCATTAGATATGGTTTTCTAGAGCAATACGTCATGGAGTCAACCAGGGAACAGGCTATCTTGGATCTGGTAATAGATAATGAGGCAGGTTTAATAAATGACCTCAGAGTAAAAGATTCCCAAGGAAGTAGTGTAAAGTCCGAACTGTGTTAGGGGTTGTGGGCTTTTTTAAGAGTGCAGGTTGCACATTTTGGGTGAAAATTTACCGGCACATCCACCCGAGGTTCATACAATTCCGCCCAAAGCCGAAGGAGAATGTTGTTCTCTGAGTCTTGCCTGCCCCCGGAATTGGGATGGGCATGCCGGTAAAATTCCAGCCATAAATTCCAACTCAAACACCAGATTTATTGGAAATGTTCTCTGTATTGTACAGTAAACAGCAGGCTGTGGCAATACCGTAAATCACCATCAAATCACATGATCAGTTCTTAAAGCAACCTGCAACCCTTTTAAATATATAACAGTGGGAATGGTTGGGGAAGTTGAAGGGCAGGATGTTGCTGGTGGGATATGAGAAACAAGAACAAAGAAAATTACAGCACAGATACAGGCCCTTTGGCCCTCCAAGTCTATACTGATCATGCTGCCATTTACTGTATATTTTCTATCTGTATTAGACCTTTCATAATGCATTACCTCACATTTGTCCGGATTAAACTCCATCTGCCATCTCTCTGCCCAGCTCTCCGACTGATCTATATCCTGCTGTATCCTCTGGTCCTCATCACTATCTGCAAATCCACCAACCTTAGGGTCATCCGCAAACTTACTAATTAAACCGGTTACATACTGTCCAGACAGGACAGTAAGTGAAATTTTACAAGCCCAGGCAAGTCACGGGGGTTACAGATGGTGTGACATGAACCCAAGATCCTGGTTGAGACCATCCTCATGTGTATAGAACTTGGCTATCAGTCTCTGTTCAGCGACTCTGTGCTGTCAGAGTCCGGTGACCTTCACAACGCACGACACCTGGATCTGGGGTTCATGTCGCACTATCTGTAACCCCCATGACTTGCCTGGGTTTACAAAATCTCACTTACTGTCCTGTCTGGAGACAATACTCATCTCTAACCTATGCTAATGCTATCTCCATTCACACTGTCTGCATCTTTAAGACTTGAATAGCAGGTTAGCTGTAAAGACTTGCATTTTAATCAGTATTCTGTAAACCGTGCATGACTTTATATGCCCTTCTCTGATCAAAACCTTCCACACACCTGACGTTTCCGAAAACTTATGGGATTACTGTCAAATAAACTGGTTGGACTTAAACCTGGTGTTGTGAGACTTCTTACTGTACCTCCCCTGTAGCCAGTGAGGTTACAAAGATTTCTCTCAAGACCCCAACAATTTCCTCCCTTGCCTGTCTCAGTATTCTGGGTTATATCCCATCAGGCCCTGGAGATTCATCTACTTTAGTGTTTCTCAAGAACCCCAATACCTCCACCTTTTTGATCTCAACATGACCCAAACTATCTACACACTCTTTCCCAGATTCATCATCCACCAAGTCCTTCTCTTTGGTGAATACTGACGCAAAGTACTCATTTAATACCTCGCCCATTTCCTCTGGCTCCACACATAGATTTCCTCCCTTGTCCTTGAGTGGACCAACCCTCTCCCTGGCTACCCTGTTGCTCTTTATATATTTATAAAAAGCTTTGGGATTTTCCTTAATCCTGCTGGCCAGTGCTTTTTCATGACCCTTTTTAGCCCTTCTTACTCCTTGCTTAAGTTTCTTTCCACTTTCCTTGTATTCCACACTTGCTTTGTGTGTTCCCAGCCTCCTAGCCTTGACAAGTGCTTCCTTTTTCCCTTTGACTAGGTATGATGGGGAAAATCTTGGTTAGGTTAGTTAGGCATGTGGACGTGTCATGTGAGTGTTTGGTTTAGTTTACGATGGTTACTGAGAGGTTAAAAGAGGTTTTAATTCTTCTAACTTTTTCAGAGTAACTGTCTTTGCAACCCTGATGCCACAATCTAGACTTTGTGACATAAATTCTATTTTCAGATGCATTTTTAAATTGTTTTATTAGTCTCACATTGCAACAAAGTTAGTGTAAAAATTCTCTAATAGCCACACTCTGGCGCCTGTTGGGGTACACTGAGGGAGAATTTAGCATGGCCAGTGCACCTAACCAGCGTGTCTTTCAGACTGTGGGAGGAAACCGGAGCATCCGAAGGAAACCCATGCAGACACAGAAAGAATGTGCAGACTCCACACAGACAGTGAGCCAAGCCAGGAATCAGACCCAGGTTCAGTGCAACAAAATTGCCTCATGGAGGTTAGCATTTCTGGGCAATTTCTGTGCAAACCCCTTCCTGTAACATTCTGACAAGGATCACACAGTGTTTCTTTGGGATGCCCCCCCAAATCCAACACTGGGGAACTTGGAAGTTACAGCCTATAACCCATTGAGTGGCTAAGGTCTGGAATGCATGTCTCGAGACTGTCTTAGAGGCAGGTTCAACTGAGGCATTCAACAGGGATTTAGACCATTTTCTGAAAAGGAAGAATGTTATTGAAGTAGATGGGGTAGCAGCATTTGCGAATTGTTCGTTCAGAGAACAAATGTAGACATGATGGGCCAAATGGCCTCTTTCTTCTATGTAACAATTCTTTGATTCTCTGAAATAATTTGGATAGCAAATGCAACGCTGGCTTCTATTGCAAGAGGGATGACATATAAAAGAAGGGAGTTTTGCTATAACTATATAGGTGATTAGTAAGACCTCATCTGGAACATGATATACAAATTTTGTCTCCTTGCGAAGGGATATAGTTGCATTGCAGGCAGTGCAGAGAAGGTTCATCAGGTTGATCCCTGGGATGAAGGGGTTCTGAGGAAAGATTGAGCAAGTTTTTATAAATATACAAAAAGGAAGAGGCTGGCTAGGGTGAACGTTGGTCCTTTAGAGGATGAGAAAGGGGAGCTAGTGGTAGGGGATGGGGATATGGCTAAGGTCTTGAATAACTTTTTTGTTTCTGTCTTCACGGAGGAGGACGTGAATAATTTGCCGGGTGTTAGCGATGGAAAGGTGGTAGGAATGGAGGGTCTTAATGACATTACTGTTACTAGAGAGGTGGTGCTCGACAGACTGGAGGGGCTGATTGTGGACAAGTCCCCAGGACCGGATGGAATGCATCTGAGGGTTCTGAAAGAAATGGCGGAGGTTATAGTGGATGCCTTGGTGGTTATTTTCCAGACGTCGCTGGATTCCGGGGAAGTGCCGGAAGATTGGAAAACGGCTAATGTTATGCCGTTGTTTAAGAAGGGCCAGGCAAAAGGCGGGGAATTATAGGCCGGTTAGTTTAACGTCTGTGGTAGGTAAAATGTTAGAATCCGTCATTAAGGAGGAAATAGCGAGGCATCTTGAGGGGAATTGCTTGATAGGGCGAACGCAACACGGTTTCATTAAAGGGAAGTCGTGTCTGACAAATTTACTGGAGTTCTATGAGGATGTGTCTAGGGCAGTGGATAGAGGAGAGCCGGTGGATGTGGTCTTTCTGGATTTTCAGAAGGCGTTTGACAAGGTACCTCACAAGAGGTTATTGCAGAAGGTCAGGGGACATGGAGTTGGGGGTAGGGTGTTAGCGTGGATAGAGGATTGGTTGTCAAATAGGAGGCAGAGAGTGGGGGTCAATGGATGTTATTCGGATTGGCGGTTGGTGACTAGTGGGGTGCCCCAGGGGTCGGTGCTGGGGCCTCAGCTATTTACCATTTATATAGATGATCTGGAGGAGGGAACCGAGTGCAGGGTGTCGAAATTTGCTGATGACACCAAGATTGGGGGAAAGACAAATTGTGAGGAGGGTTTGGAGAGTCTGCAGAAGGATCTAGATAGGCTGGGCGAATGGGCCAGGAAATGGCAAATGGAATTTAATGTTGGCAAGTGTGAGGTGGTCTACTTTGGTAGGAGGAATGGTAGGAAGGACTATTACTTACGGGGCGAAAAACTGCAGCAGGCGACGGTGCAGAGGGACCTCGGGGTCCTTGTGCATGAGTCGCAAAAACCCAGCTTGCAGGTGCAGCAGGTGGTCAGGAAGGCGAATGGGATGCTGGCCTTCATAGCGAGGGGGATTGAATATAAAAGTAGGGAGGTCTTGCTGCAGCTGTATAGGGCATTGGTGAGGCCGCAGCTGGAGTACTGTGTGCAGTTTTGGGCGCCGCACCTGCGCAAGGATATTTTGGCCCTGGAGGGAGTGCAGAGGAGGTTTACTAGGCTGATACCGGAGTTGAGGGGATTGAGCTATGAGGAGAGGCTGAATAAACTAGGCTTGTACTCGTTAGAGTTTAGAAGAATGAGGGGAGATCTCATTGAGACGTATAAGATGATGAATGGGATGGATAGGATAGAGGTGGAGAGACTCTTCCCGCTCAAAAAAGACAGTAGGACTAGGGGGCACAGCCTCAAGATAAAGGGGAGGTGGTTTAGAACAGAGTTGAGGAGGAACTTCTTCACTCAAAGGGTGGTGAATCTCTGGAATTCTCTGCCCGTTGAAGTGGTGGAGGCTGCCTCGCTAAATATTTTTAAGAAACGGGTTGATGGGTTTTTGATAAGAGAAGGGATTAAGGGTTATGGGAAGAGGGCGGGAAGGTGGAGCTGAGTCACGACAGATCAGGCATGATCTTATTGAATGGCGGGGCAGGCTCGAAGGGCCAAATGGCCTACTCCTGCTCCTATTTCTTATGTTCTTATGTTCTTAAGTTGTGCTGATATTCATTGGAGTTTTGAAGATTGAGAAGTGATCTTATTGAAATTACATGATTTTGAGAGGGTTTACAGGATAGAAGCTGAGAGGATGTTCCCTTTGTAGGGGAATCTAGATCTCGGGGCTTCAGTTTCACCAAAATTGATTGATCTTTTAAGATGGAGATGAGAAGGAATTTATTTTCTCAGAGGGTCATCAGTCTTTGGAATTCTCTACCCAGAGGACAGTGGAGGCTGTGTCATTAAACGTAGAGGCATAGAGCCAGATTTTTGAATGATAGGGGAGTTAAGGATTATTGGGAGGAGGCAGGGAAGTGGAATTGAGGTCAAAGTCAAATCAACTGTGGTTTTATTGAACCTGGAACAAGTTCAAGAGACTGAATGGCTTAGTCCTGCTCCTATGATCTTATGCTCACACAATGCCATGCTGCACAATGCCAGTTCTTCTTGAGTTCATACTGAGCATTTTAGTACAAAGAACATTCTCACCAGCTTGACTCAGCATTATAGTGAGTTGTATCCTTGAAGCTTCAGTGTAAAAGGCTGAAATTAAGGTTGCCTAGTCTCAAATTTAGTTTCTTTATCGATTTGAAAATAAAGAAAATGTGCCCTAGAAATTTGATTAATTATCAGAACAGCTGGATACAGGTGGAGCCAATAGTGGATAAATGGGACAACAAGCCTGCACTCACTGCTGAACATTCTGGTGTCACTGATGCAGATGTTTGGAAATTGGGGAAATATTGAGCAAGGGAATGGGGCAGATTGGTGGTGGGGGGGAGGTGTGCCAGGGATGTGCTAAACAGAATGAGGCGTACAAGGGTCAATGGGGTTGGGCAACTGAGCAGTTACGTGGATGCTGGATAGATGATCAGGGGGGGCATGAATAGACAAGGCAATAATTAGGAGAAAGAAAGAGGTGGCAGGCAATGCTCGCAACGTTATTGTGAGGTTGGAAGACACACCTGCTTGACTCCGATCGACATTCTTGTGACTTAACTTGTTGATGGTTTCCTGCATGGTCACTTCAAGAATTGTCAGAGCTGCTTTTCCTGATTCCTTCATTCAGGATAATCAAATTTGAGCAGGAATTGCAAACACAGATTTATTTACAGACACATGTTTTAGGCATAGCCCAAGACTTGCCATTGGGCGGCACGGTAGCACAGTGGTTAGCACTGCTGCTTCATAGCATCAGGGACCTGGGTTCGATTCCCGGCTCGGGTCACTGTCTGTGTGGAGTTTGCACATTCTCCTCATGTCTGTGTGGGTTTTCTCCGGGTGCTCCAGTTTCCTCCCATGGTCCAAAGATGTGCGGGTTAGATTGATTGGCCATGCTAAAATCTCCTCTTAGTGTCCTGAGATGCGTAGGTTAGAGGGATTAATAGTGAATATGTAGGGCCTGGGTGAGATTGTAGTCGATGCAGACTCGAATGGCCTGTTTCTGCACTGTAGGTTTCTATGATTCTGTGATCTAAACAGTGCTGCTTCCTGCCCACCTCATTGGTGGTTTAAACAATAATTACAATGTCTAAAAATCATGTGCAACCATTCAATGCTGAGGCCAAAAATATTTTAAAAGGTAAGTTGATCAGTGAAAAATACCGAGACAAACATTGGAAACAACATCTAACATTTGTAGAAAAGATCTGAGACTTCATGAAGGAGAAAAGATTGAAAACAGGAATAGATCCAGTTTCTGAGGGATCAGCTCCTTCCAACATTCAGATGTATTTAGCAGTATTTTTAAACTGCTTCATTTGAGAGGAAGGTGAGGAATTCATATCTTGATTTTTAACTCTTTCCATGATCCCATGACGTTGACAGCTTCACATGAGGTCAACAGACAAATATAAACTTGCATCAGAACTTGATTTGAGAAGCTGCAAGTTCCTGTCCATCCTGCTGCAGGAAACACCCTTCAACATTCATTGTCCTTTCAAGAGCACGGACTGGAACCTCACCAACTTCCAGGAATGTCTCTATTTTTGCTGATCTGCTTTCATCACTTTTTGCCAAACAGACACTTCCAACTCAAAAACTCTTCGACGGGTTAGGGTAAAGAGTTGAAGGAAAACATAAAAATTGCTTCAAAATATAAACCTGAATATGAATTCCAAATTTAATACTTTAGACATGAGGTGGAGGTACACAGAAAGGCAAAGAGACAGAGGTATGGAAAATTAGATGAGCAAACTTGATAAATATTCAAGGGTGACTGTGTGGACTCTGCTTGTTCTCCCCGTGTCTGCGTGGGTTTCCTTCAGATGCTCCAGTTTCCTTCCACAGTCCAAAGATATATAAGTTAGGTGGATTGGCCATGCTAAATATGCAGGGCTACGTGAATAGGGCAGAGAGTGAGCTTGCGTTGGATGCTCTTTTGGGGAATGCTTGCAGACTTGATGGGGTGAACAGCCTCTTTCTGTAGGAATTCTGTGAATGTTATCATTCTAATTACAAGATTTGAAGGAAAATTCAACATTGTTATTTCTGTTGGGGACAGATTTTGACCCCTGATCTCCTGTTAGAACAAAGAACATAGAAAATTACAGCTCAGAAACAGGCCTTTTGGCCCTTCTTGTCTGTGCTGAACCATTTTTCTGCCTAGTCCCACTGACCTGTGCCTGGACCATATCCCTCCACATCCTTCTCATCCATGTACCTGTCCAAGATTTTCTTAAATGTTAAAAGTGAGCCCGCATTCACCACTTCATCTGGCAGCTCATTCCACACTCCCACCACTCTGTGTGTGAAGAAGCCCCTCCAATATTCCCTTTAAACTTTTCACCTTTCACCCTTAACCCACGTCCTCTAATTTTTTTTCTCCCCTAACCTCAGTGGAAAAAGCCTGCTTGCATTCACTCTATTTTTTTGTTTGCTTGTTCTTCCAAAACTATAAAGGAAATGGCAAGTTTGAGTGAGAGGCCAGTTTGCTGCATTCGGTGTCGGATGTGGGAGTTCCTGGAGACGACTTGCCTCCCGGAATTCCATATCTGTGCCAGGTGTGTGGAACTGCATCTCCTGAGGGATCGTGTTAGGGAGCTGGAGCTGTGGCTCAGTGACCTTAGTTTAGTCAGGGAGAATGAGAAATTAACAGAGAACAGTTATAGGCAGGTAGTTACACCAGGGCCTCATGGGTCACGGTTAGAACCACATAGAACCCTACAGTGCAGAAACAGGCCCTTCGGCCCATCGAGTCTGCACCGAATACAATCCCACCCAGACCCTATCCCCATATCCCTACACATTTACCTGCTAATCCCTCTAACCTACACATCCCAGGACACTAAGGGGCAATTTTAGCATAGCCAATGAACCTAACCCGCACATCTTTGGACTGTGGGAGGGTTAGGAAGGGTAAAAGTCAGAAGGGTGATGTACCAGAGAGTACCCCAGTCTTCCATAATAGTAAGGGCTGGGTAACAGATGGGAGAGGGGAAGGGAGTGAGCAGTCAGTGGAGGGATCCCCTGTGGTTGCCCCACTCCAAAATAGGTATATTGTTTTGGATGTGGAGGGGGATGACTCTCCAGGGGTAAGTTATGAGGACCAGATCGCTGGCACGGAGACAGGCTCTGAAGGGGATTAGGAGAGCAATAGTGGTGGGGGACGCAATGGTTAGAGGCACAGACAGGCAGTTCTGTGGACGCGAACAAGACTCCAGGATGGTAGTCTGACTCCCTGGTGCCGGGGTACTGGATGTATCCAAGAGGGTAGGAAGCATATTAAAAAGGGAAGGTAATCAAACAGATGTCATTGCACACATTGGTGAAAATGACATAGGTAGAAAGAGCAGGGGAATCCTGCGAGAGCAATTCAGGGAGTTGGATACTAGTAGGGCCTCTAGAATAGCAATCTCTGCACTGCTCCCAGTGCCTAGTGCTAGTAAGGCTAGGAACAGGGAGATTGTCCAATTTGACGCGTGGCTAAAGGATTGGTGCAGGAGGGAGGGTTTCAAATTCGTAGATCATTGGGAAGTCTTCAAGAGAGAATGGCACCTGTACAGAAAGGATGGGTTTTATCTTAACTGGAAGGGTGCAAGTATCCTGGCTGGGAGTTTTGCTAGAGTGTTTTGGCAGGGTTTAAACTAGTGTGACAGGGGATGGGGATCAAAACAGTCAGTCAGTAAGCAGAGAGCTGGGGGCCAGGGCAAGGCTAGCTAAGAAGAAGAGCATGCTGGAGGAGGAGGACCTGAGTGGGCCTGGAGGTCTGGAGTGCGTCTGCTTCAACGCAAGGGGTGTAATGGGTAAGACAGACGAACTTAGGACCATAATGCTTACACAGAATTTGGATGTGGTTGTGGTGATGGAGACTTGGTTAAAAGGACAGGACTGGCAGCTGAATATTCAGGGTATAAGTGTTTTAGGCGAGACAGAGGAGGGGCTAGAAGAGGTGGGGGAGAAGTAATACTGGTTAGGGAGCATATTACAGCGGTACAGAGGGTGGACAGTTTAGAGAGGTCATGTAACAAGTCACTGTGGGTGGAGCTCAGAAATAGGAAGGATGCAGTCACTATGCTGGGGATATACTACAGACCTCCCAACAGCCCACGGGAAGTGGAGGGACGGATATGTAAGGAGATTCTGGATAGGTGCAGAAAAAATAGGATTGTTGTAGTGGGGAACTTTAATTTCCCTGGTATAGACTGGAAAGTGCTTAGGGCTGGGGGTCTGGACGGGGAGAAGTTTATAAAATGCGTTCAGGAAGGTTCTTTGGGACAATATGTAGATAGCACAACTAGAGAGGGGGCTATACTGGACCCAGTACTGGGAAATGAGCCCGGTCAGGTCGTCAAAGTTTCAGCAGGGGAACATGTGGCAAATAGTGACCACAATTCTGTTAACTTTAGGATAGTAATGGAAAAAGATGAGTGTTGTCAATGGGTAAGGTGCTGAATTGGGGGAAGGCTAACTACAGTCGGATTAGACAGGAATTAGTGTCTGTTGATTGGGAGAGGCTGTTTGAGGGTAAATCCACATCTGGCATGTGGGAGTCTTTTAAGGAGCAGTTGATGAGGCTGCAGGACAGGCACGTTCCTGTAAAAAGGAAGGATAGGAAAGGTAGGATTAGAGAGCCGTGGATAACCAGGGGAATTGAGGATCTGATCAAAAAGAAAAGAGAGGCGTACGTTAGGTCCAGGCAACTGAAAACAGACGGAGCGCTGGAGGAATACAGAGAAAGTGGGAAAGAACTCAAACAGGGAGTTAGAAGGGCAAAAAGGGGTCATGAAATGTCCTTGGCAATCAGGATTAAAGAGAATCCTAAGGCATTTTATACATACGTTAGGAACAAAAGAGTTGTCAAGGAAAAAATCGGACCCCTCAGGGACAAAGGAGGAGAATTATGCTGAGAACCCAAGGGAATAGAGAAGATCCTAAATGAATACTCTGCATCAGTATTCACAAAGGAGAGGGACGTGTTGACTGGGAATGTCTCAGAGGGAAGTGTTGACCCGTTGGAGAAAATCTCCATTACAAGGGAGGAAGTGTTAGGCTTTTTAGGGAACATTAAAACTGACAAAACCCCAGGGCCTGAGGGCCTGAATTTTTTGAGGAGGTGACAAAAACGGTTGACGAAAGAAGGACCCTGGATGTCGTCTATATGGATTTCAGTAAGATGTTTGACAAAGTCCCTCATGGCAGGTTGGTGAAGAAGGTTAAGGCTCATGGGATGCAAGGAGAGGTGGCTAGATGGGTACAGAACTGGCTTGGTCACAGGAGATAGAGGGTAGCAGCGGAAGGGTCTTTTTCTAGCTGGAGGTCTGTGACTAGTGGTGTTCTGCAGGGCTCCGTACTGGGACCTCTGCTATTTGTGATATATATAAATGATTTGGAAGAAGGAGTAACTGGTGTGATCAGCAAGTTTGCGGATGACACAAAGATGGCTGGACTTGCTGATAGCGATGAACATTGTCGGACAATACAGCAGGATATAGATAGGCTGGAAAATTGGGCGGAGAAATGGCAGTTGGAATTTAATCCAGACAAATGCAAAGTGATGCATTTTGGAAGAACTAATGTAGGGGGGTTATACAATAAATGGCAGAACCATTAAGAGTATAGAAACACAGAGGGACCTGGGTGTGCAAGTCCACAAATCCTTGAAGGCAGCAGCACAGGTGGAGAAGGTGGTGAAGAAGGTATATGTTTCTTGCCTTTATAGGACGGGGTATAGAGTATAAAAGCTGGAGTCTGATGTTGCTGCTGTACAGAACGTAGGTTAGGCCACATTTGGAGTACTGCGTCCAGTTCTGGTCGCCACACTACCAAAAGGACGTGGAGGCTTTGGAGAGAGTGCAGAGGAGGTTTACCAGGATGTTGCCTGGTATGGAGGGTTGTAGCTATGAGGAGAGATTGGGTGAACTGGGGTTGTTCTCCCTGGAAAAACGGAGAATGAAGGGCGACCTATTAGAGGTGAATAAAATTATGAAGGGTGTAGATAGGGTGAACAGTGGGAAGCTTTTTCCCAGGTCAGAGATGACGGTTACGAGGGGTCACAGGCTCAAGGTGAGAGGGGCAAGGCTTAACTCAGATATCAGAGGGACATATTTTACACAGTGTGGGGTGGGGGCCTGGAATGCGCTGCCAAGTAGGGTGATGGAGGCGGACACGCTGGGATCGTTTAAGACTTATCTGGATGGTCAGATGAACAGATTGGGAATGGAGGGATACAAACAAATGGTCTAGTTGAACCAATGAGCGGCGCAGGCTTGGAGGGCCGAAGGGCCTGTTTCCTGTGCTGTACTGTTCTTTGTTCTATATCCATCATAATTTTATACACCTCTATCAAATCTCCCCTCATTCTTCTACGCTCCAGGGAATAAAATCCTAACCTGTTCAATCTCTCTCTGTAACTCAGTTTCTCAAGTCTCGGCAACATCCTTGTAAACCTTCTCTGCACTCTTTCAACCTTATTAATATCCCTCCGGTAATTAGGTGACCAAAACTTCACACAATGCTCTAAATTTGGCCTCACCAATGTCTTATGCAACCTCACCGTAACATGCCAGCTCTTATACTCAATACTTTGATTTATAAAGGCCAATGTTCCAAAAGCACACTTTACGACCCTATCTACCTGTGACGCCACTTTTAGGGAATTATGTATCTGTATCCTCAGATCCCTCTGTTCCACTGTACTGTTGAGTGTCCAACCATTTACCATGGATGATCTACCTGGGTTTGTCCTTCCAAAGTGCAATGCCTCATGCTTGTCTGCATTAAACTCCATCTGCCATTTTTCAGCCTATTTTTCTAGCTGGTCCAAATCCTTCTGCCATCTTTGAACATAAGAACATAAGAAATAGGAGCAGGAGTAGGCCATCCAGCCCTTCGAGCCTGCCCCTCCATTCAATAAGATCATGGCTGATCTGTCGTGTCTCAGTTCCACATTCCCGCCCTCTCCCCATAACCCTTAATCCCCTCTCTTATCAAAAACCCATCAACCCATGTCTTAAAAATATTTAGCGAGGCAGCCTCCACCACCTCAACGGGCAGAGAATTCCAGAGATTTACCACCCTTTGAGTGAAGAAGTTCCTCCTCAACTCTGTTCTAAACCACCTCCCCTTTATCTTGAGGCTGTGCCCCCTAGTCCTACTGTCCTTTCTGAGCGGGAAGAGTCTCTCCACCTCTATCCTATCCATTCCATTCATCATCTTATACGTCTCAATGAGATCTCCCCTCATTCTTCTAAACTCTAACAAGTACAAGCCTAGTTTATTCAGCCTCTCCTTATAGCTCAATCCCCTCAACTCTGGTATCAGCCTAGTAAACCTCCTCTGCACTCCCTCCAAGGCCAAAATATCCTTGCGTAAGTGTGGTGACCAAAACTGCACACAGTACTCCAGCTGCGGCCTCACCAATGCCCTATACAGCTGCAGCAAGACCTCCCTACTTTTATATTCAATCCCCTTCGCTATGAAGGCCAGCATCCCATTCGCCTTCCTGACCACCTGCTGCACCTGCAAGCTGGGTTTTTGCGACTCATGCACAAGGACCCCGAGGTCCCTCTGCACCGTCGCCTGCTGCAGTTTATCGCCATGTAAGTAATAGTCCTTCCTACCATTCCTCCTACCAAAGTGGACCACCTCACACTTGCCAACATTAAATTCCATTTGCCATTTCCTGGCCCATTCGCCCAGCCTATCTAGATCCTTCTGCAGACTCTCCACACCCTCCGCACAATTTGAAAACCTTCATCACTCTCCACTACACCTCCGATCTTTGTACCATCAGCAAATTTGCTGATCCAATTTACCACATTATCATCCAGATCATTGATGTAGATGACAAACAACAATGGACCCAACACCGATCCCTGTGACACTCCACTAGTCACAGACCTCCACTCAGAGAAGCAATCCTCCAAAACCACTCTCTGACTTCTTCCATTGAAAAAGCTTTGAACATAAGAACATAAGAAATAGGAGCAGGAGTAGGCCATCTAGCCCTTCGAGCCTGCCCCGCCATTCAATAAGATCATGGCTGATCTGTCGTGGCTCAGTTCCACATTCCCGCCCTCTCCCCATAACCCTTAATCCCTTCTCTTATCAAAAACCCATCAACCCATGTCTTAAATATATTTAGCGAGGCAGCCTCCACCACTTCAACGGGCAGAGAATTCCAGAGATTCACCACCCTTTGAGTGACAGTGACCACAATACCACACAACCCTGTCACAGCAACCTCTGCAAGACATGCCGGATCATCGACATGGATACCATCATCACACGTGAGAATACCATCCACCAGGTACATGGTAAATACTCTTGCAACTTGGCCAACATTGTCTACCTGATACGTTGCAAGAAAGGATGTCCCGAAGCATGGTACATTGGGGAGACCATGCAGACGCTACGACAACGGATAAATGAACATCGCTCGACAGTCACCAGGCAAGACTGTTCCCTTCCTGTTGGCGAACACTTCAGCAGTCACGGGCATTCAGCCTCTGACCTTCAGGTAAGCATTCTCCAAGGCAGCCTTCACGACACACGACAGCGCAGAGTCGCTGAACAGAGACTGATAGCCAAGTTCCGCACACATGAGGACGGTCTCAACAGGGATCTTGGGTTCATGTCGCACTATCTGTAACCCCCGTGACTTGCCTGGGTTTGCAAAACCTCATTTACTGTACTGTCTGGAGACAATACACATCTCTTTAACCTGTGATCAGTGCTCCTTCCACTCACATTGTCAGCCACTTCAGGTCTTGAACAGCAGGTTAGGTGTAAGGATTCGCATTCTAATCAGCAATCTCTAAACTGTCTGTGCTTTATATGCTCTGTCTGAGGTCAGAACTCTCCATTCACCTGACGAAGAGGCAGTCCCCTCGAAAGCTTGTGAGAATATTATCAAATAAATCGGTTGGACTGAAACCTGGTGTTGTCAGACTTTTTACTGTGTTTACGCCAGTCCAACGCCGGCATACCCACATCATTCTTCCATTGAGCCAATGTCTAATTCAATTTACTACTGCTCCATGTATACCTAGTGACTGAATTTTTCTAACTAACCTCCCATGCAGCACCTTGTCAAAGGCCTTACTGAAGTCCATGTAGACAATGTCCACTGCTTTCCCTTCACCCACTTTCCTGGTAACCTCCTTGAAAAACTCTAATAGATTGGTTAAACATGATCTACCATGCACAAAGCCATGTTGACTCTCCCTAATAGGTCCCTGTATATCCAAATATTTGTAGATCTTATCTCTTAGTACTCCTTCCAATAATTTACCTACTACTGATGTCAAACTTACCGGCCTATAATTTCCTGGATTGCTTTTTCAGCCTTTTTTAAACAACGGAACAATATGAGCTATCCTCCAATCATCCGGCACCTCACCTGGGGATACTGACATTTTAAATATATCTGCCAGGGCCCCTGCAATTTCAACACTAGTCTCCTTCAAGGTCCAAGGGAATACCCTGTCCGATCCTGGGGATTTATCTACTCTGATTTCCCTTAAGACAGCAAGCACCTCCTCCCCTTTAATCTGTATAGGTTCCATGACCTCTATACTTGTTTGCCTTATTTCCATAGACTCCATGCCAGTTTCCTTAGTAAATACGATGCAAAAAACTGTAATATCTCCCCCATTTCTTTTGGTCCATACATAGCCAACCACTGATAGAACATAGAACATAGAACATAGAACATTTCAGCACAAACAGGCCCTTCGGCCCTCGAGTTGCGCCGATCACATCAACCCCACCAATCTATAGACCTATCTATAACCCCCAATCCCATTAAACCCCATATACTCATCCAGAAGTCTTTTAAAAGACCCCAGCGAGTTCGCCTCCACCACCGACGACGGCAGCCGATTCCATTCACTCACCACCCTCTGAGTGAAAAACTTACCCCTAACATCACCTCTGTACTTCCCTCCCCGCACCTTAAATCTGTGTCCTCTCGTAGCGACCATTTCAACCCGGGGAAATAGCCTCTGAGAGTCCACCCTTTCTATTCCTCTCAACATTTTATAAACTTCTATCAGGTCGCCTCTCAACCTTCGCCTCTCCAGGGAAAAGAGTCCCAGCTCCCTCAACCTATCTTCATAAGGAATGCCTCCCAGTCCAGGCAACATCCTTGTAAATCTCCTCTGCACCCTTTCAATAGCTTCTACATCTTTCCTATAGTGAGGCGACCAGAACTGCGCACAGTACTCCAAATGAGGCCTGACGAGGGTCCTGTAAAGTTGCAGCATTACCTCCCGACTCCTAAACTCAATCCCTCGATTAATGAAGGCCAGTACACCATACGCCTTCTTGACCACCTCCTCCACCTGCGAGGCCGATTTAAGAGTCCTGTGAACCCGGACCCCGAGATCCTTCTGCTCTTCAATGCTACTAAGACCCCTGCCCTTAATAGTGTACTCGTTCATCCCGTTGGTTCTGCCGAAATGGACGACTACACATTTATCCGCATTGAAGTCCATCTGCCACTTCTCCGCCCATTCCTGCATCCTATCTATGTCCTGCTGCAACTTTTGACATCCTTCCAGACCATCCACAACACCGCCGACCTTCGTGTCATCAGCGAACTTGCTAACCCATCCCTCCACTTCCTCATCCAGGTCATTTATGAAAATGACAAACAGCAAGGGTCCCAGAACAGATCCCTGGGGCACCCCACTGGTGACTGACCTCCATTCCGAAAAAGACCCATCCACAACCACTCTCTGCCTTCTGCAGGCAAGCCAGTTCTGGATCCACAAGGCCAAAGGCCCTTGGATCCCATGCCCTCTCACCTTCTCAAGAAGTCTTGCATGGGGGACCTTATCAAAAGCCTTGCTGAAGTCCATGTACACTACGTCCACGGCACTTCCTTCGTCAATGTGTTCAGTCACATTATCGAAGAACTCAACTAGGCTCGTAAGTCACGACCTGCCCTTGACAAATCCATGCTGACTATTCCTGATCATGTCAAACCTCTCCAAATGCTCGTAAATCTTGTCCCTCAGAAGCCTCTCCATCAGCTTACCAACCACTGAGGTCAGACTCACCGGGCGGTAATTTCCCGGGCTATCTCTGTTCCCTTTCTTGAAAATAGGGACCACATCCACAATCCTCCAATCTTCCGGAACCTCTCCCGTCTCCATTGACGACGCAAAGATCATCGCCAAGGGCTCTGCAATCACTTCCCTGGCCTCCCACAGTATCCTGGGGTACATCCCATCTGGTCCCGGCGACTTATCTACCTTGATAGAATTCAAAAGTTCTAACACATCCTCCTCCTTAATGTCCACGTACTCAATCTTTTCCACCTGCTGCAAGTCCATAGCAAGATCTCCCAAATCAGCTTCCACTGTGAATACTGAGGCAAAGTACTCATTAAGCACCTCCGCCATTTCTTCTGGTTCTACACAGACCTTTCCCCCTTCACCTTTTATAGGTCCTATCCTTTCCCTTCTCACCCTTTTACCTTTCACATATTTATAGAAGGCCTTGGGATTCTCCTTAATCTTACCCGCCAAGATCTTCTCATGACCCCTTCTGGCTCTCCTAATTTCCCTTTTAACCTCCTTTCTACAGTCCTTATATTCTTCAAGATCCTTAACCTCTCCTAGTTCCCTGAACCTTTTGTACACCTTCCCTTTCCTCCTGACTAGGTTCAACACAGCCTTCGTGCACCACGGTTCCCGCGACCTACCAAAACCCCCTTGCCTTATCGGAACATTGTCATGCAGAGCACCAGACAAACATTCCTTGAATATCCGCCACCTTCCTTCGGTACTTTTCCCTAAGAATGCCTCCTTCCAGTTTATTTGTCCAAGTAACTTCCTGACTTCTTCGTATCTCCCCTTACTCCAGACAAACACCTTCCTAGCCTGTCTGATCCTATCTCGTTCCAATGCAATTGTGAAGGAGATAGAATTATGGTCACCATTCCCAAGATGCTCTCCTACCGAGAGATCCATCACCTGCCGTGGTTCATTCGCCAGTACCAGGTCAAGTACAGCCTCTCCCCTCGTAGGCTTGTCCACATACTGTGTCAGGAAACCTTCCTGAACACACCTAACAAACTCCTCTCCAGCCAAACCCCTTACTCTAGGGATATTCCAGTCGATGTTTGGGAAATTGAAGTCTCCCATCACGACAACTCTGTTTTTAATACATTTCTCCAGAATCTGGTTCCCTATCTGCACTTCAACTTCCCTGTCACTATTGGGCGGCCTATAGAATACACCCAGCAAAGTTTTCGACCCTTTGCTGTTCGTAACTTCCACTCACAGAGACTCTGTAGAAAGTCCCTCCACGGCATCCTCTTTCTCTGCAGCCATGACACTGTCCCTGATTAACAGTGCCACTCCACCACCTCTTCTGCCAGCCTCCCTGTCCTTCCTGAAACATCTGAAACCTGGCACCTGAAGTACCCAGTCCTGTCCCTGAGACATCCAAGTCTCCGTAATGGCCACCACATCACATTCCCAAGCAGCTATCCACGCCCTAAGCTCATCTACCTTATTTACTATACTCCTTGCATTAAAATATATACACTTCAGCCCCTCAGTCTGAGCATTTCCCTTCTCCACCCCTAACCTCCCTCCCATATTTCCTGCGGTCCTCCCCTACATTTAAAGTATTAAAGCACATGCATTTCAAACCCTGCTCCGCCCCACCCCCACTACGCCGTGCCTTGCATTCCCCATCTATGCCCCCCTCCCTTTCACCCCCTCTACTCAAGATCCCACCCCCCCCCCAAATCAGTTTAAACCTCCCCGCAGAGCCTTTGCAAATTTACCCCCCAGGATATTGATTCCCCTCTGGTTCAGGTGTAAACCATCACTCATATAGAGGTCCCGCCTTCCCCAGAATGAGCCCCAATTGCTTAAGTACCTGAACCCCTCCCTCCTGCACCATCCCCTCAGCCACGAGTTCAAACTTTCCCTTTCTCTATTCCTCTCTAAACTATCCCGTGGCACAGGCAAGAGTCCGGATATAACTACTCTTCCAGACTTGGCCTTTAGTTTCCACCCCAACTCCATAAATCTTTGCTTAATATCCCCTTCCCTTAATCTCCCTATGTCATGTGTCCCCACATGAACTATAACTTGGGGTTGATCTCCCTCTCCCCTAAGAGTCCTGAATACCCTGTCCGATACATCCCGGACCCCAGCCCCAGGTAGGCAACACACCAGCCCTGAGTCCCTACCCTTACCTCCAACTCTCCTATCCGTCCCCTTAACTGTGGAGTCCCCAATCACGAGGCCCAACCTCTTACCCCTAACCACCTGAGGTTTCCCAATAAGCTCACCCCCAGAGACCTGCTCCCTTTGGCTATCCCCAGTTGATTCCTCCTCAACTGTAGCCTCCAGGACCGAAAACCTATTTTGGAGGGGAACAGCCCCAGGGGATTGACCCCCCAACTGCTTCTTTCCCCTCTTCCTGACAGTGACCCAAGACTCATTTCTAGGAGTAACTATCTCCTTATAACTCCTTTCTATGTCCTCCTCCACTTTCCGGATTATGCGGAGCTCCTCTAATTCCACCTCCAGCTCCTTTACACGCTCCTCCAGAAACTGCAATCTTACACACTTCCGACAAGTAAAACCACCTGAAACACTGCTGGACTCCCTCACTACATACATCCCACAGGAGATGCAGCTTACTGCCTGAACTGCCATCCCTGAAACAATTACCAGCAGAAAAATAAAAATATAAAAAAAAACTTCCCACACACTTATAATTAGGTTAGAGGAGGTGGGAGGGTGGGATTCTCTACCAGTGTAGAGAATCGGGTATCCTCTCTGCGCTAATTTATAGAGTTAGGGGCCTGAAAAAAAAACTACAAGTACCGGCAAGCGCCCTAGTGACGACTTCCGGTTTCTAACTAATTTTTAAAAAAACCGCCGAAACTCGCAACTTTAAAACTAAAATAAAAAGTTACACAGTATAAACTGAAAAATATACCTTTTTTCTGCCTCCTCACTCGCCCAAAAATCGCTGCCTCTCGACTCTGCTCCACAGGAACAATGAGGCCGAGACACGGAGGTAGGAGCTTTTTAAACCCGATCTTCAAGAGGACCAATTTTATCCCTTACTATCCTTTTGCTCTTAATATATCTGTTCTTTAACTGTCCTAATATTAAGCCAGCCTCCATAAAGGAAACAGAAATGAGACACTCCCCTGAAATATACATTAAGAACAAAGAATGGCAGCTGAATGGGACAATATGTATCTGCATGAAACAGGAATTCAGCAAATTTAGGATCGCTGGAGCGGGCTTCAACAGCTCCTACAGATATAGGACAGGGGTAACGCTTTGCTACACTGAAGACATCACATGACAGTGGAAACCCCTGGAAAGATTTAAAGTATGCTGTTATTGTTGGTAAAAGAAAGGCTCAAGGAAACACTGGCATCTTCGATCCTATCATTCATCAACCCCCCCTTTGGCAGTTAAAAGTTTTGAGAAATTATTATTCCGAATAGAATTAGTAATGATATGGAAAAATATGGATCGATTAGAGCTGTCATGGATTTCTAAAGGGAAAATTGTGATTAACTTGCTGGAATTTTTTGTGGACTTACCAGTAAGGGGTGATAGGGTAATATAGTTGATGGGTGCACATTTACTTTTGGTACAATGCCACACAACAGACTTGAGGAATGTTATAGCTCCTGAAATAAAAGGAACAGAAGCAACATGGATACAAAATCGGCTGAATAATCGGAAACCAAGAGCATCGGTCAATAAATATTTTTCAAGCTGGAAGAAGGTCTGTATTGTTATGAGTAAGGATCAGTGATGGACCCCTGCTTTTCCTCATATATATTAATGACCTGGATCTTGGTGTGCAGGGGACAATTTCAAAGTTTGCAGATGATACATAACTCGGAATTATTGTAAACTATGAAGAGGACAGCGTAGAACTTCAATAGCACATTGACAAGTTGGTGGAGTGGACAGATAGGTGGCAGATGAAGAAGTGTGAGGTGCTGTATTTTGGTAGGAAGAGCATGGAGAGATGTTATAAACTAAGGGATAAAATTCTTAAAGGGGTGCAGGAGCAGGGGGAGCTGGGTGTACGTGTGAAGAGATCATTGAAAGTGGCAAGGCTGGTGGAGAGAACAGTTAATAAAGCACATAGTGTTCTGGGCTTCATTAACAGGAAAAAGTCTGACAACACCAGGTTTTAGTCCAACCGATTTCGGTTGGAAATTGGTTGGACTAAAACCTGGTGTTGTCAGACTTTTTACTGTGTTTACGCCAGTCCAACGCCGGCATACCCACATCTTCATTAATAGGGGCATAGAATACAAGAGCAAGGATGTTACGCTGAAGTTATACAGGACACTAGTTAGACCTCAACTGGAATATGTGTACAGTTCTAAGTGCCACATATAGGAAGTATGTGAATGCATTGGAGAGAGCGCAGAAGAGGTTTACAAGAATGGTTCCAGGGATAGGAAACTTTGGTTATGATGAAAGGTTAGAAAGAATCATAGAACCCTACAGTGCAGAAAGAGGCCCTTCGGCCCATTGAGTCTGCACCAAACACAATCCCACCCAGGCCAGAAAGGTTGCGACTGTTCCCCTTGGAGAGAGGAAGGCTAAGAAGAGATTTGATAGAGATGTTCAAAATAATGAAGGGACTGGACAGAATAGATAGAGAGAAACTGTTCCTCCTCTTAAAAGGATCAAGATTGAGAGGGCACAGGATTAAAAGAAGCAAATTTAAGGTAAAAACAAACTTTTTAACACATTGAGTGGTTCAGGTCTGCAGTGCACTGTGTGGAGGTGTAGTGAATGCACTCAAGAGGACATTAGATGATTATTTGAATAGAAATAATGTGCAGGGGATGGGGAAAAGGCAGGACAATGGCACTAAGCTCAATTGGAGAGCTCATCAGGTAGGATGGGCTATAACAATTCTATAATTCTGTGATCTGAATATTTGGAATTCGGAACAGGGTTGAACTATAATGGCAATTTATCCAGATGGCAATTTGATTGAAAGCACAAATTTAATCCAAATTCAAGGCTCTAAGAATTTCCATCAGTGAGACAGGAAATGAGTGGAACTGTAAAGATTGTGCAAGCTTTAAAAAACAATTAACTTCGAAATGAGAGAAGGAAATGCGTCAAAACAGATTCTGCTCCTGTGAGAAAGAAATGAACAGTTTACCGAATAACACTGAATTAAAAGGAATTTATTGAAAAATATCGAGGTTTCTTTCACACTGTATTTGAAATTCTGCATCAAAACCCCACAGTGCAGAAATAGGCCACTCGGCCCATTGAGTCTGCACCGACCACTATCCCACCCAGGCCTTACCTCCATATTCTCTCACTAACCCCTCTAACCTACACATCCCAGGACACTAAGGAGCAATTTTAGCACAGCCAATCAACTTAATCTTTGGACTGTGGGAGGAAACCGGAGTACCCAGAGGGAACCCACACAGACATGAGGAGAATGTGTAAACTCCACACAGACAGTGACCCGAGCCGGGAATCGAACCCAGGACCCTGGAGCTGTGAAGCAGCAGCGCTAACCACTTGATTTTGATTTTGATTTATTTAGCTTGATGATGCATTGTGTGAAATGCATAATGCTAGGATTCCATTCATTAATTTCCATGATAAATGGTAATATGATACACACACTACACTTCCTTAACATGTGGTTTCAAACATATTATCAAAGAAAATCAGGATATGTAACATTAGTGCAAAATAGAAAGGAAAAAGTGAAGAGAACACAAAAAGTGTCAGTTCTCTGTTCAAAGATCTCATGTTGCATTCAAAATGTCATGCAACTTAGTTGTACTATAGATGAATGAACAAATAAATGAGTTTTATATCTTATGGTTTGAATGTGACAATATTTACTCCCATCTCACTCCTTACAGAGTAAAGTTTGTTTAAATGTCAGAGTGTAAAAAGAATGAAAGCGAGTTGGTGAATTGATGTTAATGCAAATAGAAATTGAGAAATACACTTAACATGAAAGCTGGTTTATTCATTTGCTCACTTCTCATTCTTCTAAACTCTAGAGAACGAAGGGTCAATATATTTAATCTTTCCTCAGTGAACAATCCCACCAATCCAAGAATTAACTTTGTGAACCATTGTTGCACTGTTTTTATGGCAAGTTATCTTTCCTTAGATGAGAAAACATTCAAGATTCTGTACAACTGCAGCAAAACCTCCTTATTCCAACTTTTGCCATGAATTAAATGCCATTTGTCTTCCTATTGCTTGCTGCATCTGCATGTTATCCTTCAGTGACTTATGAACAAAGGCACCTTGGTCTCTTTGGCCATCAACACTTCCCAATCTCTCATCATTTAAAAAATGATTTTCTTAATGAAGTGAATAATCACAATTTTCCGTACTGTTTTCCACCTGCTATATTCTTTCCCAATTATTAAGTCAGTCTAAATTTCCTTGAAGCCCCTTCATATCCCCCTCATAATTTGCATTCCCACCAATTTTTGTGACATCGGCAAATTTGAAAACACTGGGCAAGATTCTCTGGCCTCTGGCAATGTTTTTCTCTGTGGTTGGAAGCAGTGTACCGTTCACTGGCACTGGGATCTTCTGGTTTCACTGCTATCAATGGAAATTCCTACTGTAACCTCCCCAAGCTGCCTGGAAATTCTCAGCAGAAGATATGCTGTTGACGGGTCAGGAAGATCCCGCCAGTGTGAGCAGCTATTACACTTGGTTCCTACATCCAATTTCTTTATGCAGTTTGTGAATAGCTGGGGCTCAAGCACTGATTCTTGTTGTACTCTACTAGTCACAACCTGATCAGTTTAACCCTACTCTATTTTCAGTCCATTAACCAATCTTCAATCCATGCCAAAATATTACCCTCAATTTCCATGAGTGTTACTTTTAGGACCATAGAACTACAGGATCCCTACAGTGCAGGCCCATTGAGCCTGCATCGACTCTCTGAAAGAACATCTCATCGAGAGCCTCCCCTGAGGACTGTAGATAGGGCTTTAAACTAATTGGGGGGGGGGGGGGGGGGGGGGGCGCGAGGGTAGATGAAATTACAATGTCTAAAGTAAAGGAGAGGGTGCAGGTACAGGAAGAGGTCAAGGATGTCCCAATAATAAAGGGAGTAGGGGGCATGAGTAAGGTTGGTAGCGTTCCTTCAAATAGGGTCCAGGTGAACGATGGGAGAACCGTTGATGTCATCTATATGGATTTCAGTAAGGCGTTTGACAAAGTCCCTCATGGTAGGCTGGTAGAAAAGGTTAAGGCGCATGGGATACGAGGCCAGGTAGCTAGGTGGATTGAGAACTGGCTGGGAAATAGGAGACAGAGGGTAGCTGTGGAGGGGACCTTGTCGGGCTGGAGGCCAGTGACCAGTAGTGTGCCGCAGGGCTCAGTACTGGGACCTCTCCTCTTTGTAGTCTACATAAATGACTTGGAAGAGGGCGTAGGTGGTGTGATCAGCAAGTTTGCTGATGACACCAAGATGGCAGGGTTGGCGGGTACGGAACTGGATTGTCAGGTGATACAACAGGATATAGATAGGCTGGTGCAGTGGGCAGATAGGTGGCAGATGGCATTTAATCCTGACAAATGCGAGGTGATGCATTTTGGACGGAATAATGCAGAGAGGAGCTATGTGATAAAAGGGAGGCCGATTAGGAGTATAGACATACAGAGGGACCTGGGAGTGCAGGTTCACAAATCCATGAAGGTTGCGTCACAAGTGGAGAAGGTTGTTAGGAAGGCTTATGGGATGTTGGCCTTTATAGGAAGGGGCATAGAGTATAAAATCTGCTGTCTAATGCTTCAGTTGTACAGAACGTTGGTTAGACCGCATTTGGAGTACTGCGTCCAGTTCTGGTCACCTTACTACCGGAAGGACGTGGAGTCTCTGGAAAGGGTGCAGAGGAGGTTTACCAGGATGTTGCCTGGCATGGGGGGACTGGGTTACGAGGAGAGGTTGAAGAAACTGGGACTATTCTCCTTGGAAAGGCGGAGATTGAGAGGGGACATGATAGAAGTATATAAGATAATGAAGGGAATGGATAGAGTTAATAGTGAGAGACTGCTCCCTAGACTGGATACAAACACGAGAGGTCATCATTTAAGGGTGAGGGGGGAGAGGTATAATTTGGAGGTGAGAAGAAGGTTCTTTACGCAGAGAGTTGTAGGGGTCTGGAACGCGCTACCGAGTAGGGTGGTGGAGGCAGGAACGTTGGACTCGTTTAAGATGCAGTTAGATAGGCACATGAGTGAAACGAGAATGGAGGGATATGGTAGGGGATATTAAATAGGGTTAAACCTCGGGAGACACCGGAAAGGCAGGCTGTAAGATTAATATTTTTGTCTTTATTCCACAGGTGGAGGTCCACCTCGTGTCAAACGAGGGGCATTCACACGGCGGGTCGTGCCTGGGCTGCTCTTGGAAGTTCCAGGAGTGGCCTAGAACTTCGTGTCGGTGTGTGTGCTTGATCCTGGACCGGTAGATGGGCGCCGCAACAGCTCAGTGACTAGCACTGCTGGCTGTGCAGGCACATGGATTTGGGCCTGTGTCTGTGGGAGTTTGCGCATTCTCCCTGTGGTTGCGTGGGTTTCCTCCGGGCGCTCCGGTTTCCTCCCACACCCCAAAGATGTGCTCTCAGGCTAATCGGTTTTTACCAAATTGACACTATTTCTTCCCTGAATCTGACTGAATAGGGTTCCATTCGTAGACATGCAGGGTAGAATAGGTGCAGGGTGATGTGGCGGCGCGGGCTCGTTGGGCCGAAGGGCCTGTTTCCCGTGCTGGATTGTTCTTTGTTCTTTGTTCTTTGTGAAGGCTGGGATGAAGACACTTTATCTGAATGCACGAAGCATTCGGAATAAAATGGATGAGCTGATGGCTAACCCTTTGAGGGGGTTAGACTATGAAGAGAGATTAAATAGACTGGGTCTGTACTCATTGGAGTTTAGAAGGATGAGGGGGGATCTCATTGAGACGTATAAGATGATGAAGGGGATGGATAGGATAGAGGTGGAGAGACTCTTCCCACTCAGAAAGGACAGTAGGACTAGAGGGCACAGCCTCAAGATAAGGGGGGGGGGGGCAGTTTAGAACGGAGTTGAGGAGGAACTTCTTCACTCAAAGGGTGGTGAATCTCTGGAATTCTCTGCCCGTTGAAGTGGTGGAGGCTGCCTTGCTAAATATTTTTAAGACGCGGGTTGATAGGTTTTTGATAAGAGGGGATTAAGGGTTATGGGGAGAAAGCGGGAAATTGGAACTGATCCACGACAGATCAGCCATGATCTTATTGAATGGCGGGGCAGGCTCGAGGGGCTAGATGGCCTACTCCTGCTCCTATTTCTTATGTTCTTATGTAGTGAAAAGTATTGTTTCTTGTGCGCTATACAGACAAACCATACCACACATTGAGAAGGAAAGAAGGTGGTGCAGAATATAGTGTTAAAGTTATAGCTAGGACTTAGAGAACTTGATATATGGTAGATCCATTCAAAAGTCTATTGGCCGCAGGGAAGGAACGGTTCTTGAGTCGGTTGGTATGTGTCCTCAGACTTTTGTACCTTTTTCCCAATGGAAGAAGATGGAAGAGAGCATGTCCGGGGTTAGTAATGCAAAACAAATTTTAAATTGCTTTTTTTAAAGCTGTGGGGATGGAGAGACAAGGTCTTTGATATAGGTCCTAGTGATGATGCCTTCATTTAAAATATCCACATTTTTAAATTAATCAGCATTCACTCTGCTTTCTGTTGTATAATTAATAAGCAATCCATTGCATGTGTAGATTGCCAAACTGTAGCTTTAAGATATAAAAAGATTCAAACAGGTGCTGGTGAGATGATGCTTTCTGTAGGATCAAAAAACAAATAACAATAGGCCATTCTTTCTGGTTGTATCACAGCTTGGTATGGCTCCTGCTTTGTCCAAGGCTCCAGTAAACTATAAAGTATTGTGAATGAAGTCCAGTCCATCACTCAAACCAGCCTCCCATTCCAGCTGCCTTGGAAATGCGGCCAAGATAATGAAGGACCCCATGCACCCTGGATAGATGCTGTGGTGCATCTGTAAAAGTTAGTAAGAGTCATAGGGGACATGCCAAATTTCCTTAGCCTCCTGAGCAAGTAGAGGTGTTGGTGGACCTTCTTAACTATAGCATCGGCATGGAAGGGCCAGTTACAGGTTGTTAGGATTGAACGCCTAGAAATTTGAACCTCTCGACCATTTCTACTTCATCCCCATTGATGTAGACAGGGACATGCCCTCTACTATGCTTTCTGAAGTCGATGACTATCTCCTTTGTTTTGTTGACATTGAGGGAGAGATTATTATCATTGCACCACTTCATCATTTCTGTCTCTTTCCTGTACTCTGTTTTGTCATTGTTTGAGATCCGACCCACAAAAGTGATGTCATCGGCAGACTGGAAAATTAAGTTGGAGGGGAATTTGGCCGCAAAGTCGTAGGTTCATCATGGGATGAATTAATTCCAGCCTCCCACATTGCCTGGATCTATTACGTATTCATCTATTGCCACAACAGGTCCAAACTCCATAAGGAGTATAGCAGGGGGCTGAGGCTCCAGCCTTGTGGGGCACTGGTATTGAGGATGATCATGGAGAAGTATTGTTGCCGACCCTTACTGATTGTGTTCTGTGAGTTAGAAAGTTTAGGATTCAGTCGCAGAGGGAGGTGCTGAGCCCCAGGCCATGGAGTTGGAGATGAGTTTCATGGAGATAATGGTGTTGAAAGCTGAGCTGTAGTCAATAAACAGGGGCCTGACATAGGTGACTTTGTTGTCCAGGTGTTCCAGGGTTGAGTGCAGGGCCAGGGAGATGGTTCAGTTTGGACCTGTTGTGGCAATAGATGAATACGTAATAGATCCAGGCAATGTGGGAGGCTGGAATTAATTCATCCCATGATGAACCTTTCGAAGCACTTCATAATGATGGATGTCACAGCCATTGGGTAATAGTAATTAAGGAACACTGCCTGGTTGTTGTTTGGTGCAGGGATGATGGGTTGACCTGACGTCTGTGATGGTGGCACTAAGGGGCAATTTAAAATCCACCAAAATTATACATCTTTTGGCTGCAGGAGGGAACTGGAACACTTGGAGGAAACCCATGCAGACATGGGGAGAACGTACAAACTTGACACAGTCACCGAGGCTGGAATTGAATCCAGGATCCTGGCTGTGTGGCAGCAGTGCTAATCACTGTGCCACTATGTTGCCCTTTTTCTTCTTCGTGAAACCTTATCGAAAGCCTTTTGAAAATCCAAATACATCATATCCATTGGTTCTCTCTTATTTATATAGCTTATAACATTCTCAAAAAACTCCCATAGGGTTGTCAAACTTTCAATACTTTCTGTTGTAAATCCGTGTTGACTCAGCCCAATCTCTGCTTTATTCTCTAAATGGCCATTTATTGTATCATTTTGAAAAGCTCCAGCATTTTCCTGACCAATGTCAGGTTAATGGATCTGGAGTACCCTGTTTCCTCTCTACCTCCTTTCTTAAACATTGGGGTTACATTTCCCATCTTCCAATCTGCAGGAACTATTCCAGAATGTTTTTTTTTAAGTTGTTTACCACTGCATCCACTATCTCTCCAGCCACATCTTTCAACACCCTGGGATGTAGATCATCAGGACCTGGGGGTTTATCAACTTTGTCCCATTAATTCCTCTAGCATGACTTTTTTGCGAATACTAATTTAGAACATTACAACAGTACAGCACAGTACAGACCCTTCAGCCCTCAATGTTGTGCCGAGCTATGTCCGAACCCAAGACCAAGCTATCCCACTCCCTATCATTCTGGTGTGCTCCATTTGCCTATCCAATAACCGCTTGAAAGTTCCTCAAGTGTCCGACTCCACTATCACAGCAGGCAGTGTATTCCACACCCCAACCACTCTCTGAGTGAAGAACCTACCTCGGACACCCCTCCTATATCTCCCACCATCAACCTTATAATTATGCCCCCTAGTAACAGCTACATCCACCGGAGAAAATAGTCTCTGAATGTCCACTCCATCTATCCCCCTCTTCTATTAAGTCACCTCTCATCCTCCTCGCTCTAAAGAGAAAAGCCCCAGCTCCCTCAACCTTTCCTCATAAGACCTACCCTCCAAACCAGGCAGCATCCTGGTACATCCCCTCTGCACTCACTCCAATGCTTCCACATCCTTCTTATAGTGAGGTGCCCAGAACTGCACACAATATTCCAAATGTGATCTCACCAACGTCTGGTATAGTTACAGCATAACCCCACAGGGAGAACTTACAAACTCAATAGACTGGCCGGGTGGAGGGTGGGGACAGAGGATTGGGGAAGACATTGGGAGATCAGTTCAGTTGCCCTCTCAGTGTGCTGTTGCTGACCTGTCAGGTGGAATTCACACTTATCAGTGTGAATCCCCCGATGGACTCTGATGTACAGAATGTTGGAAATTCAACCAGCAAAGCGCACCCAAAAATCCCACCCATTGAGCTGAGGATCTTTTTGGGGAAATCGCCCCTGGTGTCATGGAGGGGACATGATATGAAGCTTTGTGGGTAGAGCTTAGGAATAAAAAAGGGCAGCCACATTGTTAGGAGTTAATTATTGACATCCCGAAGTCAACTGGAAATTGGGAAGCAAATATGTATGCAATTGAAGAGCAGAAGGATCTTGGGGTCCAGGTCCATAGGACTCTTAAATAAGCCTCGCAGGTGGAGAAAGTGTATGGTGTACTGGCCTTCATTAATCGAGGGATTGAGTTTAGGAGTCGGGAGGTAATGCTGCAACTTTACAGGACCCTAGTCAGGCCTCATTTGGAGTACTGTGCGCAGTTCTGGTCGCCTCACTATAGGAAAGACGTAGAAGCTATTGAAAGGGTGCAGAGGAGATTTACAAGGATGTTGCCTGGACTGGGAGGCATGCCTTATGAAGATAGGTTGAGGGAGCTGGGACTCTTCTCCCTGGAGAGACGAAGGTTGAGAGACGACCTGATAGAGGTTTATAAAATGTTGAGAGGAATAGATAGGGTGGATTCTCAGAGGCTATTTCCCTGGGTTGAAATGGTCGCTACGAGAGGACACAGGTTTAAGATGCGGGGAAGAAAGTACAGAAGTGATGTTAGGGGTAAGTTTTTCACTCAGAGGGTGGTGAGTGAATGGAATTGGCTGCCGTCAGTGGTGGTGGAGGCGAACTCGCTGGGGTCTTTTAAAAGACTTCTGGATGAGTACATGGGGTTTAATGGGATTGGGGGTTATAGATAGGTCTATAGATTGATAGGTGTTGATGTGATCGGCGCAACTCGTGGGTCGAAGGGCCTGTTTGTGCTGTAGTGTTCTATGTTCTATGTTCAATTCATGGGGGTGTGTAAAAACAGTAATAGGGCAACGACATTAACTGATTTCAGATTTCCCAACATTAACTGGGATAGACATCATGTCAAGGGCTTTGAAGGAGTGAATTTCTTGAAGTGTGTAGAAGAGTAGTACATTTTAGGTCAACATGGATTCTGATGGACAAGATTTATGAGCATTTAGAGAAGTTTAGAATGATCAGGAATAGTCAGCACGGCTTTGTCAAGGGCAGGTCGTGCCTTACGAACCTAGTTGAGTTCTTTGAAAATGTGACTGAACATATTGACGAAGGAAGTGCGGTGGACGTGGTTTACATGGACTTCAGCAAGGCGTTTGATAAGGTCCCCCATGCAAGACTTCTTGAGAAGGTGAGAGGGCATGGGATCCAAGGGCCTTTGGCCTTGTGGATCCAGAACTGGCTTGCCTGCAGAAGGCAGAGAGTGGTTGTGGATGGGTATTTTTCTGCATGGAGGTCGGTCACCAGTGGGGTGCCCCAGGGATCTGTTCTAGGATCCTTGCTGTTTGTCATTTTCATAAATGACCTGGATGAGGAAGTGGAGGGATGGGTTAGTAAGTTCACCGACGATACGAAGGTCGGTGGTGTTGTGGATGGTCTGGAAGGATGTCAGAAGTTGCAGCAGGACATAGATAGGATGCAGGAATGGGCGGAGAAGTGGCAGATGGACTTCAACGTGGATAAATGTGTAGTCGTCCATTTTGGCAGAACCAACGGGATGCAGGAGTACAATATCAAGGGTAGGAGTCTTAGCTGGGTTGAAGAGCAGAAGGATCTTGGGGTCTGGGTCCACAGGACTCTTAAATCGGCCTCGCAGGTGGAGGAGGTGGTCAAGAAGGCGTATGGTGTACTGGCCTTCATTAATCGAGGGATTGAGTTTAGGAATCGGGAGGTAATGCTGCAACTTTATAGGACCCTTGTCAGACCCCACTTGGAGTACTATGCGCAGTTCTGGTCATCTCACTACAGGAAGGATGTGGAAGCTATTGAGAGGGTGCAGAGGAGATTTACAAGGATGTTGCCTGGACTGGGAGGCATGCCTTATGAAGATAGGTTGAGGGAGCTGGGACTCTTCTCCCTGGAGAGACGAAGGTTGAGAGGCGACCTGATAGAGGTTTATAAAATGTTGAGAGGAATAGATAGGGTGGATTCTCGGAGGTTATTTCCCCGGGTTGAAATGGTCGCTACGAGAGGACACAGATTTAAGGTGCGGGGAGGGAAGTACAGAGGAGATGTTAGGGGTAAGTTTTTTACTCAGGGTGGTGAGTGAATGGAATTGGCTGCCGTTGTGGGTGGTGGAGGCGAACTCACTGGGGTCTTTGAAAAGACTTCTGGATGAGTGTATGGGATCTAATGGGATTGGGAGTTATAGATAGTTCTATGGCTTGGTAGGTATAGATGTGATCGGCGCAACTTGTGGGCCGAAGGGCCTGTTTGTGCTGGAGTGTTCTACATTCTATGTAGAAGGTTCAGAGAGGGATGGTTTACTGTTGGACCTGATTCTGGGGAATGAAGCCAGATAGGTGGTTGAGGTAGTTGTGGGGGAGCATTTTAGTGATAGCAATCACAACACGATACAATTTAAGCTGGTCATGGACAAAGAAATAGACAAGTTGCAAAAAAAGTTTTGGGTTGGAGGAGAGCAGAGCTTAATAAAATAAGATAGGATCTGGCTCAGGTAGTCTGGGAACAGCTACTAATGAGAAAATCTACAGAAGAGCACTGGGGGACATTCAAAAAGGAAATGGGGAGGGTGCAAAGGAGGGTGATAGGGAGGAATAACAAGTCCAGAGAACCATGGATGACCAGAGATATTCAGGATATGATCAGAAGGAAAAGAAAGGCTTTTTGCAGGTACATGGGGAACAAATCAGGGGAAGCAAGAGTGAGGTGTAGAAAATGCAGGATAGAACTTAAGAAAGCAATTAGGAAAGCAAAAAAGGAATATGAGAAAGCTCTGGCTGGTAAAAGTAGGGAAAATCCCAAGATATTCTACAAGTATATCAATGGAGAGAGGATAAACAGGGAAAGAGTGTGGCCTATTAGGGACCAAGAGGAAAATCTGTGGGTGGAGCCAGAGAATATTGGCAGAGTGTTAAATGAATACTTCACATCTGTCCTCACCCCAGAGAATGAGGATGATGGTGTGGAATTCAGGGAGAGAAACTGTGAGGTTCTTGAGCAAAGTGACCCAGGGTAGGACAAGATATTGGAGGTGTTGGCAGCCTTAAAGGTGGATAAATCTCCAGGTCCAGATGAATTGTGTCCAGGCTGCTGTGGGAAGCAGAGGGGAGATTGTAAGGGCTCCAACCCAATTTTTTAATTCCTCTCTGGCCATGGAGAGGTCACTGAGGACTGGAGAACAGCTAATGTGTTCTGCTATCTAAGAAGGGTTGTAGAGATAAATGAGTCTCATGTCAGTGGGAGGAGACCTATTGGAGAAACTTCTGAAGGAGAGAATCTATCTCCACTTGGAGAGGCAAAGCTTGATCAGGGAGAGTCAGTACGGCTTCGTTAGAGGGAGATCATGTTTAACTAATTTGATTGAGGAGGTGACCAGGTGTGTAGATGAGGATAATACAATCATAGAACAGTACAGCCCAGCACAGGCCTTTGGGCCTCGATATTGTGCCAGTTTTGACCAAACCCAAGATCAGTCTATCCCACTCCCTATCATTCTGGAATGCTCCATGTGCCTATCCAATAACCGCTTCAAAGTTCCTAAAGTGTCCGACTCCACTATCACAGCAGGCAGTGTATTCCACACCCCAACCACTGAGTAAAGAATCTACCTCGGACATCCCTCCTCTATCTCCCACCATCAACCTTATAGTTATGCCCCCTAGTAACAGCTACATTCACCTCAAGGAAATAGTCTCTGAACATCCACTCCATCTATCCCCCTCATCATCTTCTAAACTCCAAGTCGCCTCTCATCCTCCTCCACTCTAAAGAGAAAAGCCCCAGCTCCCTCAACCTTTCCTCACAAGATCTACTCTCCAAACCAGGCAGCATCCTGGTAAATCCCCTCTGCACTCTCTCCAATGCTTCCACATCCTTCTTATAGTGAGGTGACCAGAACTGAACACAATATTCCAAATGTGGTCTCACTAATGTCCGGTATCGTTGCAGCATAACCCCACAGCTCTTAAACTCAAGCCCCTGTTAATAAACACTAACACACTATAAGCCTTCTTCACGGCTCTATCCACTTGAGTGGCAACTTTCAGATGTCTGTGGATATGAACCCCAAGATCTCTCTGTTCCTCCACATTCCCCAGAACCCTGCCGTTGACCCTGTAATCCGCATTCAAGTTTGTTCTACCAAAATGAATCACCTCGCACTTATCAGGGTTAAGTTCGAGCTACCACTTCTCAGCCCAGCTCTGCATCCTATCAATGTCTCTTTGCAGCCTACAAGAGCCCTCCACGTCATCCACTACTCCACCAATCTTGGTGTCATCAGCAAATTTACTAACCCACCCTTCAGCCCCCTCTTCCAAGTCATTGATAAAAATCACAAATAGCAGAGGACCCAGCACTGATCCCTGTGGTACACCGCTGGTAACTGGCCTCCAGTCTGAAAATTTTCCCTCCTCCACCATCCTCTGTCTTCTATGATACATGATGTGGGTACGCTGGCATTGGACTGGCGTAAACACAGTAAAAAGTCTGACAACACCAGGTTTTAGTCCAACCGATTTATTTGATAATATTCTCACAAGCTTTCGGGTTAGTCCCTTCGTCAGGTGAATGGAGAGTTGTCTGAGGCCAGAACTCTCCATTCACCTGACGAAGGAACTAACCCGAAAGCTTGTGAGTCTATTATCAAATAAATCGGTTGGACTAAAACCTGGTGTTGTCAGACTTTTTACTATCCCTGTGGACAGTGAGGACCCAAAGTTCAAAGCTAAAGGCTCCGCAATCTCATCCCTTACCTCCCAAAGTATCCTAGGATGTATCCCATCTGGCCAAGGGGATTTATCGACCCTCAGGTTTTTCAAAATTGCTAATACATCTTCCCTCAGAACATCTGCCTCCTCCATCCTATCAGCCTGTATCACACTCTCATCTCAAAAACATGGCCCCTCTCCTTAGTGAGCACTGAAGAAAAGTATTCATTCAACGCCTCACCTATCTCATCTGATTCCATACACAAGTTCCCATTAGTATCCTTGACTGGCCCTAACCTCACCCTGGTCATTCATTTATTTCTCATATAAGAGTAAAAAGCCTTGGTGTTTTCCTTTATCCGACCCACCAAGGACTTCTCATGCCCCCTCCTAGTTCTCCTAAGCCCTTTTTTTAAACTCATTCCTAGCTACCTTGTAACCCTCAACCGACCCAAATGAACCTTGTTTTTTCATTCTTACGTACATTTCCTTTTGACAAGACATTTAGCCTCCTTTGTGAACCATGGTTCCCTCACTTGACCATTTCCTTTCTGCCTGACAGGGACATACCTATCAAGGACAAGCAGTATTTGTTCCTTGAACAAGCTCCACTTTTCATTTGTGCCCATACCTAACAGTTTCTGTTCCCATCTTATGTTCCCTAATTCTTGCCTAATCGCATCATAATTACCCCTGCCCCAATTGTAAACCTTGCCTTGCCATATGACCCTGTCCCTCTCCATTACAATAATGAAAGACACCAAATTGTGATCACTATCTCCAAAGTGCTCTCCCACAAACAAATCTAACACTTGGCCCGGTTCATTACCCAATACCAAGTCCAATGTGGCCCCACCTCTTGACGGCTTATCCACATATTGTGTCAGGAAACCCTCCTGTACACACTGTACAAAAAGTGTCCCATCCGAACTATTCGATCTGTAAAGGTTCCAATGAATATTTGGACAGTTAAAGTCACCCATGATAACTACCCTGTGACCTCAACACCTTTCCATAATCTGCTTTGCAATTTCCTCCTCCACATCTCTATCACTATTTGGGGGCCTATAGAAAACTAACAACATGACCGATTCTTTCCTATTTCTAACTTGAGTCCATATCACCTCAGTTGGCAGATCCCCCTCAAAATGCCTTTCAGCAGCCGTTAAACTATCCTTGATTAACAATGCTACTCCTCCAGTTCTTTTACCACCTTCCCTACTCTTAATGAAACATCTATACCTCGGAACTTCCAACAACTATTCCTGTCCCCTGTTCTAACCATGTCTCCGTAATGGCCACAATATCAGAGTCCCAAGTATCAATCCACGTTCCAAGTTCACCTACCTTATTCCGGATGCCCCTTGCATTGAAGTAGACACACTGCAACCCACCTTCTTATTTACTGGTACATTCCTGTGACCTTGATACCCTCCTCAGTACCTCACAACACTCAACACTGACTTCTGGACTACAGCTCGTTTTCCCATCCCCCTGACAAATTAGTTTAAACCCCCCGAAGAGCCGTAGCAAATTCTCTCTCAGGACATTGGTGGGACAGTTGATGTACAAAGAACAAAGAACAACACAGCACGGGAAACAGGCCCTTCGGCCCAACGAGCCCGCGCCGCCGTCCCATTGATGTAGTTGATATGGATTTCAGCAAAACCTTTGACAAGGTCCCACATGGGAGGCTTGTAAAGGAGATAAACCCACATGGGATACAGAGTAATTTGGTAAAGTGGATTCAAAATTGGCTCAGTTGCAGGAGACAGAGGGTGGTGACAGAAGGCTGATTTAGTGACTGGAAGTCTGTGTCCAGTGGCGTACCGCAGGGATCTGTGCTGGGGCCCCTATTATTCATCATTTATATAAATGACATTGATCACTGTGTAAGATTAGCAGGTTTGCGGATGACACAAAATTGGCCGGGTGATTAACAGTGAGGCGGAGTGTCTTGGGCTATAGGAAGATATTGATGGAATGGTCAAATAGGTAGATAAGTGACCAATAGAATTTAACCCTGAAAAGTTTGAGGTGATACACTTGAGGAGTAATTTGAAAATGAAGTATTCGATAAATGGTAGAACACTAGGAAGTTCTCTGGAACAAAGGGACCTTGGCATGTTTGTCTACAGGTCTCTGAAGGCTGAAGGGTATGTTAATAGGGTGGTGAAAAAGACATATGGGACACTTGCCTTTATTAATTGAGGCAGGGACGTCATGATGGAGTTGTATAGAACTTGGTGAGGCACAGCTGGTGGACTCTGCACAGTTCTGGTCACCACATTATAGGAAGGATATGATTGAACGGGAGGGAGTGCAGAGGAGATTCACCAAGATGTTGTCTGGGATATAAGTTATGAAGAGAGGTTGGATAGGCTTGGGCTGTTTCCTCTGGAGCAGAGAAGGCTGAGGGACCTGATTGAGGTGTTCAAGATTATGAGAGACATGGACAGAGTGGATAAGGAGCAGCTGTTCCTGTTAGTTGGAAGGTCAGTCAGGAGTGGACATAGGTTCAAGGTGAGGGACTGGATGTTTAGGGGAAATAGGAGGAAAAACATCTTTACCCAGGGCTGGCAATGATCTGGAATCTCAGCCTGGGAGAGTGGTAAAGGTGGGATGCCTCACATCATTTAAAAATATCTGGACAAGCACTTGGCACATCATAACATTCAGGGCTTTGAGCCAAGTGCTGGGGTTGAATTTTTTCTTGGAGGTATCAGTAATTATGTTCTCCAACTATCGTGGCAGAGGTTCCTATGTCCAACTCCATCTTGAGTTAATGACCATTGTTCATTAATACTATTGTATCAATAGTAATATTAACAAAATGTGACCCTTTTTTGCCCTTCTATCTCCTTGTTTGAGCTCTTTTCTACTTTCCCTATATTCTTCAAGTGCTTTATCTGTTTTGAGTTGTCTGAACCTTGTGTATGCATCTTTTTCCTTTTTGACTAGACTTGCAATTTCCTTGGTCATCCATGGTTCCTGAATCCTACCTTTCTATCCTTCCTTTTCATAGGCACATGTCTGTTCTGCACTCTGATCTATTTTTCCTTAAAAGACTCCCACATGCCAGATATAGATTTGCCCTCAAACATTTTCTCCCAAGCAACAGCCTCAAAATCCTCCCTAATCCGGTTGTAGTCAGCCTTCCCCCAATTTAGCACCTTAACCCTAGGATAATACTCGTTCTTTTCCATCAGTATCCGAAAGCTTATGGAATTGTATCACTGTTCGCCGCATGTTCCCCCATTGCAACTATCTGCATTTTGTTCCAAAAAAATTGGAGGAATGTGTTGATACTCTGTTTGCTGTTCACAGCTGTGAGCACTTGGCTGCCTTCATGGGAATGCGATGGAGGCTCAGAGCTAGCAGAACACACAGTGGCTGCTGGATATGGCTTGGACCTGACACCATCGCTCTAGCTACAGGTCCAGCAGCAACAAGGCGAGAGGGAGAATAGGCACCTCGACCTTCCTCCAGGTGCTTTTTTCTCTGAAGGAGTCAGAGGTACCATTGGGGAGAAGAGGGTAGATGAACATACGCAAGCCACCTGGAGCTTGATCCCTGGACTTGCAGAGTAGATTTGATGGGCCAAATGGCCTACTTCTGCTTGTATGCATGAAAGACACTCGCAGGGCATCCTGCTTCCCAATCTCCCCTTGCCAGTGAGCCCATTGCCCCCAGCAGATCAAGCTGAGGAGGGTGCATCTGCACCTGTGCAGGTGACACTCAGCAGGCTGAAGCCACTGGGCATTAGACTACCAGCTTTCAAAGTCATCACAGTTAACAGGGCATAGCAGTCAGCAGGCTGCCTCCCCCTCAGCTGTAGTTGTTGGGGCAGTGCCTATGAAGGGTCTTAAATACTTTAATCACAGAAAATAGAAACATAGAAGAAAGGAGCAGGAGGAGGCCATTCGGCCCTTCGATCCTGCTCCACCATTCATTGTGATCATGGCTGATCATTCAACTCAATAGCCTAATCCTGTTTTCTCCCAGTAACCTTTGATCCCATTCACCCCAATATCCAGCCACCTCTTGAATACATTCCATGTTTTGGCATCTACTACTCCCAGTGGTAATGAATTCCACAGGCCTACACTCTTTGGGTGAAGAAATATCTTCTCATTCCGTCCTAAATGGTCTACCCTCAATCCTCAGTCTGTGATGTCTGGTTCTGAACACTCCCACCATTGGGAACCTCCTGTCTGCATCTACCCTTTCTAGTCCTGTTAGAATTTTATAAGTCTCTGTGAGATTCCCCCTCACTTGTCTCCAGTGAAAACAATCCTAACCCATTCAATCTCTCCTCATACATCAGTCCCGCCAGCCCCAGAATCAGCCTGGTAAACCTTCACTGCACTCCCTCGAGAGTAAGAACATCCTTCCTCAGAAAAGGAGACCAAAACTGTACACAATACTCTGGGTGTGGCCTCACCAAGGCCCCTGTATAATTGCAACAACACGTCTCTGTTCCTGTATTTGAAACCTCTCGCAATGAAGGCCAACATACCATTTACCTTCTTTACCTCCAGCTGCCCCCCCACGCTTACCTTCAGTGACTGGTGCACAAGGACACCCAGGTCCCTCTGCACACTCCCCTCTCCCAATTTGCAGTTTTTCAGATAGCAATCTGCCTTCTTGTTTTTGCTTCCAAAGTGAGTAACCTCACATTTATCTAAATTATGCTGCATCTGCCATTGATTTTTCCACTTACCCAACCTGTCCCAATCATTCGGAAAGATATCTGCATCCACGTCACAGTTCATCCTCTCACCCAACTTAATATCATCTGCAAACTTTGAGATGTTACATTTTGCTCCCTCGATCAACTTATTAATATATGTCGTGAATAGCTGAGGTCCCAGCACTGATTCCTGTGACACTCCACTAGTTACAGCCTGCCAATTTGAAAATGTCCCATTAATTCCTGCTCTGTTTCCTCTCTGCTAACCAGTTTCCCCCCACACTTCACTTGGGGGAAGTGTATCTCAATACACTTCCCCCAATCCCTCGTGCTTTAATCTTTCTCGATAATCTCTTATGCGGGACTTTATCAAATGCTTTCTAAAAGTCCAAATGTACCACATTGACTGATGATCTGGAGGAGGGAACCGAGTGCAGGGTGTCGAAATTTGCTGATGACACCAAGATTGGGGGAACGGCAAATTGTGCGGAGGGTGTGGAGAGTCTGCAGAAGGATCTAGATAGGCTGGGCGAATGGGCCAGGAAATGGCAAATGGAATTTAATGTTGGCAAATGTGAGGTGGTCCACTTTGGTAGGAGGAATGGTAGGAAGGACTATTACTTACGTGGCAAAAAACTGCAGCAGGCGACGGTGCAGAGGGACCTCGGGGTCCTTGTGCATGAGTCGCAAAAACCCAGCTTGCAGGTGCAGCAGGTGGTCAGGAAGGCGAATGGGATGCTGGCCTTCATAGCGAGGGGGATTGAATATAAAAGTAGGGAGGTCTTGCTGCAGCTGTATAGGGCATTGGTGAGGCCGCAGCTGGAGTACTGTGTGCAGTTTTGGGCGCCGCACCTGCGCAAGGATATTTTGGCCCTGGAGGGAGTGCAGAGAAGATTTACTACGCTGATACCAGAGTTGAGGGGATTGAGCTATGAGGAGAGGCTGAATAAACTAGGCTTGTACTCGTTAGAGTTTAGAAGAATGAGGGGAGATCTCATTGAGACGTATAAGATGTTGAATGGGATGGATAGGATAGAGGTGGAGAGACTCTTCCCGCTCAAAAAAGACAGTAGGACTAGGGGGCACAGCCTCAAGGTAAAGGGGAGGCGGTTTAGAACAGAGTTGAGGAGGAACTTCTTCACTCAAAGGGTGGTGAATCTCTGGAATTCTCTGCCCATTGAAGTGGAGGAGGCTGCCTCGCTATATATTTTTAAGAAACGGGTTGATGGGTTTTTGATAAGAGAAGGGATTAAGGGTTATGGGGAGAGGGCGGGAAAGTGGAACTGAGCCACGACAGATCAGCCATGATCTTATTGAATGGCGGGGCAGGCTCGAAGGGCCAGATGGCCTACTCCTGCTCCTATTTCTTATGTTCTTATGTTCTCTCCCTTGTCAACTCTACTAGTTATACCTTCAAAGAATTCCAACAGATTTATCAAGCATGATTTCTGGTTCATAAATCCATGCTGAATCTGTATGATCCTGCCACTGCTTTCTAAATGCTCTACTGTAAAGTCTTCAAAATGGATTCGAGAATTTTCCCCACTACTGATGTTATGGTTACTGGTCTATAATTCCGTTTTCTCTTTACTTCCCTTTTTGAATATTGGAGTGACATTCGCTAGCCTCCCATCTGCAGGGACTATTCCAGAGTCTATAGAATTCTGGAAGGTGACCACCAATCCATCCACTATTTCTAGAGCCACTTCCTTAAGTACTCTGGGATGTAGCTTATCAGACCTTGGAGATTTATCCACTTTCAATCCCGTTAATTTTCCCAGTACCATTTCTCTACTAATATTAGTCTCTCTCAGTTCTTCCCTCTCACTAGATCTTGCATTCTCCAATATTTTTGGTATCTGATTTGTGTTCTCTTTTGTGAAGACAGAACAAGGAACAATATGGCACAGGAATAGGCCCTTTGGCCTTCCAAATCTGCACCGATCATGTGTTCCATCCATTTGTATCCCTTTATTCCCAGTCTGTTCATGTGGATATCTAGATAAGTCTCAATCGATCCCAATGTGTCTGTCTCAACCACCCTCCTTGGCAGTTCATTCCAGGCCCCCAACGCCCGCTGTGTAAAATACATAAGAACATAAGAAATAGGAGCAGGAGTAGGCCATCTAGCCCTTCGAGCCTGCCCCGCCATTCAATAAGATAATGGCTGATCTGTCGTGGCTCAGTTCCACATTCCGGCCCTTTCCCCATAACCCTTAATCCCCTCTCTTATCAAAAACCCATCAACCCGCGTCTTAAAAATATTTAGCGAGGCAGCCTCCACCACTTCAACGGGTAGAGAATTCCAGAGATTCACCACCCTTTGAGTGAAGAAGTTCCTCCTCAACTCTGTTCTAAACCGCCCCCCCCCTTTATCTTGAGGCTGTGCCCCCTAGTCCTACTGTCTTTTTTGAGCGGGAAGAGTCTCTCCACCTCTATCCTATCCATCCCATTCATCATCTTATACGTCTCAATGAGATCTCCCCTCATTCTTCTAAACTCTAACGAGTACAAGCCTAGTTTATTCAGCCTCTCCTCATAGCTCAATCCCCTCAACTCCGGTATCAGCCGAGTAAACCTCCTCTGCACTCCCTCCAGGGCCAAAATATCCTTGCGCAGATGCGGCGCCCAAAACTGCACACAGTACTCCAGCTGCGGCCTCACCAATGCCCTATACAGCTGCAGCAAGACCTCCCTACTTTTATATTCAATCCCCCTCGCTATGAAGGCCAGCATCCCATTCGCCTTCCTGACCACCTGCTGCACCTGCAAGCTGGGTTTTTGCGACTCATGCACAAGGACCCCGAGGTCCCTCTGCACCGTCGCCTGCTGCAGTTTTTTGCCCCGTAAGTAATAGTCCTTCCTACCATTCCTCCTACCAAAGTGGACCACCTCACACTTGCCAACATTAAATTCCATTTGCCATTTCCTGGCCCATTCGCCCAGCCTATCTAGATCCTTCTGCAGACTCTCCACACCCTCCGCACAATTTGCCGTTCCCCCAATCTTGGTGTCATCAGCAAATTTCGACACCCTACATACGTCCCCCGCATGTCTATATTGAACCTGCCCCTCCACCCCTTACCTTGAACTTGTGACCCTTTGTGTTTGTCATTTTTAACCTGGAAAAAAGCTTCCAACTATTCATCCTGTCTACGCTCTTCATAATTTTATAAACTTCTATTAGGTCACCCCATCAACCTCCGTCTTTCCAGGGAGAACAACCCTAGTTTGCTCAATCTCACCTCATAGCTCAGACCCTCCATACGAGGCAACATCCTGGTAAACCTTTTCTATACTCTCTCCAAAGCCTCCACGTCCTTTTGGTAGTGTGGCGACCAGAACTGGACGCAGTATTCCAAATGTGGCCTAACCATCGTTCTATACAGCTGCAACATCATATGCTAACTTGTATAGGTATCACTGTGGTTAGCACTGCTACTTCACAGCTCCAGAGACATGGCTTGGGTCACTGTCTGTCTGGAGTTTGCACATTCTCCTCGTGTCTCCAGGTGTTCCAGTTTCCTCCCACAGTCTAAAGATGTGCAGGTCAGATTTGTTGGCCATGCTAAATTGCCCCTTAGTGTCCAGGGGTGCGTAGGTTAGAGGGATTAGTGGGTAAAATATGAGGGGATGTGGCGATAGGGGCCGGATGGGATTGTGGTCGGTGCAGACTCAATGGGCTGAATGTCCTCTTTTTGCACTGTAGGGTTCTATGATAACTATTGCGCTGGGATACTTTTTAGCCCTCCCCTCTGCAGCAGAACCAACCATGGTGAAAAGAGTTTAGCTGCTGCTGCTTTCCCCAGAGAGGTTATTCCCCTCAACAGTATCCAAAGCGGTATATCTGTTCAGCAGGGGAATGGCCACAGGAGATTCCTACACTACCTGCCTATCTCTCTTACTCTGTCTGGTGGTTACCCATTCTCTCCCTGCCTGCAGAGTCTGAGCCTGTGGTGTGACCACCCCTCTATCCGTGTTATCCATGATACTGTCTGACTCGTGGATTCTCCACAGTGTCTCCAGCCGCTGCTCCAGCTCTGAAACTCGAGCTTCCAGGAGCTATAGCTGGGGACACTTCCTGCACACATGCTGACCCAGGGATTGGAACTGTCCCCAGCCTCCCACATGAGCACGAGGAGCAAACCACAGCTTGGAGCTCTCCTGTCATATCTTACCCCTTTAAATTAAACTTTTGAAAGATGTTTTGTTTCAGCTTATATCCAATTCTCTTGGGCCCTTCTTTTCTGCTCCTTGTTATTAGCAAATTTAACCTCTACAAACTATAAACCACAGAAATTACACAGGAACACTATTGTGGTATACAACAACAACAACTACAATGCTGAGGAAAAAAGAAATAACTGCTTACTAGTCATCAGCCATTCACTTACCTAAGGGCTGTGATGGCACAGTTCAATTTCCTTCGACCTCTCATTTGCTCTCAGGTCTCCCTCATAGGTCCGCCTCTCCACTCCTCCTGAAGATCAGCACCTCTTCAACCTCGTCACCAAATTCCAACTGAGCTCCAAATTTCTGACACCCTCACTCTGGCTGAAATCTCAGTCCAGTTCCAATCTCTCCCACTGGCGTTGGTAGACTCACTGGTTTATCTTCAAGGACCAAAATATTCTGGAAGAGTTTATATTGATTAGTTGTTGTGTTATTATGTTAGCTTCTGTAACATGAACACTGGGGTGAACTTCTTGCTGAGAATAAGTATCAGAAGTTTTAAAATACATTACAAGTCTATCGCAGACATCAATATAATTTGGGATCTATCACCTTACTGGCTGGTTGATGAACTGGTTTTCTTGATGAATTGCAGTTATTTAATAAACTGTAAATGGACACTGTACTTGTGAGGAAGGTCCATACTAGGCTGTGCATCATCTTTGAGCTGTAGGATTGCATTGCCTTGCAACTTGCCAGTGGTGTCAAACTGATCTGGATGTAGATTTGGGAAATTGTGGATGATACAATTCTGTCTGTGATGCTGGTTCCGCAGATGATGAAATGTTGCCATTTTCTGGGTCATTGTGATGTTAAGGTCCAGTGAACCAACAATGGCTGGCCATTTGTTTGGACAAAGTAGAAGAACCATGTTAAGATCTGAGACAATGATGCCGATACACACGACCTCAGGTCCACTATCGGCAGTGAGCTTGTCATGTGTGAACTTCACCACATTGCCATTGGCCTACATACAACACATTGAAGATCTGCAGCAGGATAATGTTAGCACTTGCACCCATGTTGATTTTGACTCAATCCGTGTTGTCCATTTTTGTTGGGATTTATAGGGCAGACTTTTGCTGCAAATCTCAAATGGCGAGAAAACGAGAGTTGTCCAGCTGGTATTTCTGGCAAGATTGGCACTGCTAATCCAGCACTTCCAGCTTTGCATTCATGGGTCACTGGCATCACAACCTGCCTGATGAGTCCCTTGGCAGACCTCCATTATGACCACCTCCACCACCCCATTGACCCCCCATTGTTGAAGCCTCCTAGGCCACAGCACCCCCATCATAGTCCCACCCCATTCAGACCTCACCCTCACTAAGGCCCCACCCCTTTGGCACTGCCCTTGGCACAAAGTGCCCAACCAGGCTGCCAGATGGGCACTGCCTGGCCATGCCCCTGACCTCCCAGAGGCTTCAATTGCCTCCAATCCCTCTGATGACATTGTGGCACATGCAGAGCAGCAGCGAAATTGAGTTGTGAGAGGTTGTGAGGAGGCTTCAGAGTGATTTAGATAAGTTGAGTGAGTGGGCAAACACATGGCAGACGCAGTACACAGAGGCAGGGAAGAAACTGTTCTTGAGTCAGTTGGTACGTGACCTCAGACTTTTAGAACATAGAACATAGGCGTAGCCAGGTTCTAAAGTTAGGAGGAACAAGCACATAAAAAAGGCACCGCAGGGCCACTGCCTCGACGTATACCAAATAATTTACAATTCATTATACATTTTTATTTTGTATTGAAAATCAAAATATAATAAAAACATGTGCTTTATTTAATTATTTTACATTTTAAATGTAAAATGAAAACAAAATGAAGCAATATGGAAAACCTACAAAGCAACTATACCAGCCTCTTTCATCGAGGCTTCATTCTAGCAAAGTTATCTATTACTTTATTATAATCTACCTCAGTAGCCAACTGTCTTTCAATGGAGGTCAAAGCTAATCCAGACAATCTATCCTCGCCTATTGTAGAACGAAGGTAGGATTTGTATTTGAGCCAGTTAAAGGATCGTTCCACAACTGCGCTACTTATTGGTAAAGTCAGAAAAATCTGGTACAATGCGGATGGGTTAGGATAAATGGAACACACGCCATTGGTGATCACGAATTTTAGCACATTGTTGATGATCAGTTTCTCGGCACTTGAATTTGTCTTACTGCTAGTGCTCATTATCTCTTTATACATGTCTTTGAATAAAATAAACTCTTGTATGAGTTCAGTTTGACTGTCAATGATGTCTGAGTACATGTCTGCTAAAAATTCTAACTTGTTCACATTATCTGTGTTGACAAAATGCTTTGGATCTAAACCACTAAATTTGGAAGCCACATTTTTAAAATGCTCAAATCTTTTACTTGTGCAATTTATAACAGAATCTAAGGACACTATGTAGGATTCAACAATGAAGTTCTTCAGGCATCAAATATTCCTTCATCCTCTGCAATTTCTTCATGGAATCTTTTTCTTTTACGTTCTCTGTGCTGCTTATATTCTGTATTAATATCACATTTTCAAGCCAACTCAGTTGCTTCATTCATAATCTGTTTGAATTGAGATTCATACTCAATTCACATGTTTTTCATATACTTTTCAAAAAGCTGAATCAAATGAGAAGCCGTTACCAGATAGATCTGTAAATAAATGGATAAATTGGAAGTTTTGTCGAGCACTTTACTCCAGAATATAAGAAAGACTAAGAATTTGTAAGTAATGAGCGTTTCCAGTATACACTTTGCCTCAGCGAGCTGTTTAGGGGTACAGTTTTTTATCTCACCATCCAGAATTCTTTGCAGAGCCACTATGAGTGCTGGAAAATTCTGCAAGACTTTCTCTACTGCTACCTTTCTGGACGGCCATCTAGTATCACAAAGTTTCTTTAGAGTCAGTGCGAAAGATTTAATGTGACTGCATTGTTCTTCTTTTAGTACTGAAAGACGAGGTAAACTGCCAGAAAAAAACTTTGTAGAGTTCCAAAAAGCAACTTCTTTTGGAAGGTTCAACAGTCCAGAAGGCGGTCTCTGCGAGCATCGTGGAACACAAAGAGCAGGACAAGACACAGAAGACATCCTGGTCATCCACTGCGCTTAGTCCCATTTCCAGCCACCTTGACTCTTGTCTTGCCACTGGATCGAGATGGGAATTGGGAAGAGAGGTGAGGCTGACGCTGCACAACTCTCCCTCACTCTAATCCAAATCAAGCACTAGTTTCGACACTATCATCATCATCATCAGTGTCCTGTTCAACCCTTGAAGTCCTGTGGTGATGGGTGAGCGATGAAGCAGCAGGTGTGGATACACTGGGAGCTGTAGTCACGGACCTGCACACAGGAGGCTCGGGTCTAATGGTCATTTTCCACTGACCGAAGCAGCAGTGAAACTCGGCGTCTACCTGGGCGACTGAGCAGCCCTCTTCAGGAACACACTGCTCACCTCCGCAGAATGAGGAAGGGGCTAGAAAAGGTGCCCTAAACATTACCTGCTTCACTACACCCTGGCCAGTTTACCGCAGCTGGTGGGGATCCCATCTTGCAGTCGAACACACAAAATAAAACACAAGGTGACATCACTCACCATTGGCACTTGGAACGTGCGCACGCTTTTCGACAACCCTACAGCAGACTATAATAGATCTAATAGAGGTTTATAAGATTATGAAGGGGATAGATAGAGTAAATGGTGGTAAGCTTTTTCCGCTATTAGAAATGGATAGAACGAGGGGTCACGGGCTTAGGGTGAGGGGGGCTAGATATAAGACTAATATTAGAGGGCAGTTTTTCACACAAAGGGTAGTGGGGATGTGGAATGCACTGCCGAGTAAGGTGGTGGAAGCAGGCACGCTAGGGTTGTTCAAGAGTCACTTGGACAGCCACATGAGCGGTCTACATATAGGGGGATATAGCAGGCCTTACTAAGCATTGTAGGCTTGGGGTTCAGTTTTAGCCTCAGGGATATAGTGTCTTTGCCTGTTTAATAATGAAATTTTTATCCACAGGCATTTAAGTCCAGCAAGGGGCATGCGGGCGGCAGGTTGTGGTGGGCTGCTCTTGGATGTTGCTTCGGGAGTTGCCTACTGCTTCATGTCGTTGGTGTGTGTAAACTGGACCATCTCGAGGGCAACATGACAGCTCAGAGACTATCTCTGTTGCTATGCGGACACATGGATTTGGGCCTGTGTCCGTGGGAGTTTGCGCGTTCTCCCCGTGGTTGCGTGGGTTTCCTCCGGGTGCTCCGGTTTCCTCCCACATCCCAAAAATGTGCTTTTAGGCTGATTGATTGGGTAACAAATTGTCCCTATATTGGACCTCCCTGATCCTCGCACATTAGGCATAGACTAAAATCATGAATAGGTCACTGAGACAATGGGACGACGGCGCGGGCTCGTTGGGCCGAAGGGCCTGTTTCCCGTGCTGTGTTGTTCTTTGTTCTTTGTTCAGACAGACCAGAGAGAAGAACAGCATTAGTTGCCAGCGAGCTTGCACGATACAACATTGACATTGCAGCCCTGAGCGAAACTCGTCTTGCCAATGTAGATCAGTTGAGTGAAACTGGAGGTGGATACAGTTTTTTCTGGAGCAGTTGTGGCAGCGATGAGCATCGTGATACTGCAGTTGGATTCGCCGTCAGGAGTCACCTTGTTCAGAAACTTGATAGTCTGCCCAAGGGTGTGAATGACCGATTTGTGACATTACAGCTTCTGCTACAGAACAGAAGTCAAGCCACCCTGATCAGCGCCTATGCCCCCACAATGAACAACCCGGACGAGATGAAAGACAAGTTCCAAAAAGAACTAGATGCCCTACTATTAGCAGCGAGCAGTACCAACAAGCTGATCTTGGTGATTTCTGTGCAAGAGTAGGGTGTGACTCTGCAATCTGGCAGGGAGTCATTGGGAGGCATGGAGTGGGCAAGTGTAACAGTAATGGCCTACTCTTAATGAAGACTTGTGCAGCACACAACCTCCTCATCATCAACACAACCTCATGGATGCACCCCCGCTCTAAGCATTGGCATCTTATCGACAATGTCATTGTCAGGAGAAAAGACAGGCAGGATGTCAGAGTGACCAGGGCCGTGTGTGGTGCTGACTGCGGGACAGATCACAGGCTCATTGTCTCCAAAATGGACTGTCGGCACGGTAGCACAGTGGTTAGCACTGCTGCTTCACAGCTCCAGGGTCCTGGGTTCGATTCCCGGCTCGGGTCACTGCCTGTGTGGAGTTTGCACATTCTCCTCGTGTCTGCGTGGGTTTTCTCCGGGTGCTCCGGTTTCCTCCCACAGTCCAAAGATGTGCGGGTTAGGTTCATTGGCTATGCTAAAATTGCCCCTTAGTGTCCTGGGATGTGTAGGTTAGAGGGATTAGCAGGTAAATGTGTAGGGATATGGGGATAGGGTCTGGGTGGGATTGTGTTCGGTGCAGACTCGATGGGCCGAAGGGCCTGTTTCTGCACTGTAGGGTTCTATGTTCTAAAATGAGGCTCTGCATCAGACCCAAGAGGCGACCACAAGGAAGGAAGGTTATGAAAAGAATCAATGCGGCCAAACTAAAGAACCCCAGCATCGCTTCAGCACTGGCTGAAGACTTAGAAATCGAGCTTACTGACCTACACCTCGCAGGCAGCGCTGAGGATGACTGGGAACACTTCAGGGATGCTATCCATATATCTGCACTGAAGACGCTCGGGCCCTCCACAGCATGATTGTTTCAATGAGAATGATGAGGAAACACAGGTTCTACTTGTTGAAAAGCACCGTCTCCATCGGGCCTGTCAGAACGACCCATCTTCAGCTGCCAAGAAAAATGCTTTTCCCAATGCTCGCAGGACAGTCCAGAATAAACTGTGTAAAATGCAGGATGCCTGGCTGAGCGCCAAGGCAGATGAAATACTGGGATATGCTAGACAGAAACGACTTGAAATGGTTCTATGAAGCCCTCAACACTCTCTATGGACCTCAATCTCTAGGGAATTCCCCCCTCCTGAGTACAGATGGTACAACTCTCATTACAGAGAGGGCTCAGATCCTGCAGAGATGGGCTGAACACTTTGAAGCCGTCCTCAACTGATCGTCATCTATTAATGATGAGGCAATAGACAGGATTCCCCAGGTTGATATCAACAGCACCGTGGATGACCCACTGGTAGCCGAAGTCATGAAAGCTGTCAGCCAGCTATCCAGTGGCAAAGCCCCAGGGGCAGATGCCATACCCGCAGAGATCTACAAAGCTGCTGGTCCTGTACTTATTGAGAAGCTCACTGAGTTGTTCCAGTCCTTTTGGAAGCAAGGATCCATTTCTCAGGAACTGAAAGATGTTTCCATTGTACACCTCTACAAGAGGAAGGGCAATCAGCAAGTATGCGACAACCACCGAGGAATTTTGCTGCTCTCCATCACAGGAAAAACCCTCGCAAGAGTCCTGCTAAATCGTCTGGTCACTCACCTGGAGCTGGGCCTGCTTCCAGAGTCACAGTGTGGCTTCCACAAAGGTTGTGGGGCTACGGACATGATTTTGCCACTGCCAGAAGTGTCAGGAGCAGAATTGCAAGCTCTACACAACCTTTGTTGACCTCGCGAAAGCCTTTGATACTGTAAACCGGCAAGGCCTGTGGAGGATCATGTCAAAGTTCGGCTGCCCACCCAAATTCACTCAGATGGTTCGCCAGTTCCATGATGGCCAGAGTACTGGATGGCGGAGAATCCTCTGAGGGATTCCCAGTCACCAATGGCGACAAACAGGACTGTGTGCTCACACCCACACTGTTCAGCATGATTTTTACTGCCATGCTGAATGATGCCTTCCAGGACAGTGTTGCTGGAATCAGCCTCAAGTACAGAGTGGATGGAAAGCTCTTCAACCTGAGGAGACTTCAAGCTATTACCAAAGTGAAGGAGACTGTTCTGAGAGATTTCCTCTTTGCCGATGACTGCGTCCTGTAAACTGGCTCAGAGCCAGAGATGCAAGTCAGTATGGACAAATTTTCCACGGCTTGTGACAACTTTGGACTCACCATCAACATTAAAAAGACCAAAGTCATGCACCAGCCTGCTCCTCATGTACCGTACACAGAACCCATAATCACAATCAAAGGGCAGAAACTACAGGCAGTGGACTAGTTCACTTATCTTGGCAGCACCCTCTCCCAAGCAGTGACTATTGATACAGAAGTTAACAGCAGAATAGCAAAGGGAAGTTCTGCTTTCGGTAGACTGCGCTCCACTGTATGGGAACGTCGAGGAATCAGCCCAGCAACAAAACTGAAGGTCTACAGCGCCGCGGTACTCACTACCCTCCTGTATGCCTGTGAAACGTGGACTGTGTATCGAAGGCATGCAAGACAGCTCAATCATTTCCACATGGCTTGTCTTCACAGAATATTACACATCCGATGGCAAGACAAAGTACCAGACACTGAAGTTCTCTCTAGAGCAAGCCTACCATCAGTCCACACACTGCTGATGAGAGCACAGACCCGGTGAGCAGGTCATGTCATCCGTATGTCAGACGAGCGCAGACCCAAGCAGCTCCTTTTTGGGGAACTCTCTGCTGGAAGACGCTCGCATGGAGGGCAGAGAAACGTTTCAAAGACACATTCGAAACCTCCCTGAAGTCGCTTGACATTAACATGACTGCCTAGGAAACACTGACACAAAACCGTCCTACCTGGCGCTGCCTCATCCACAAAGGCTGTCAAGCTCATGAAGCAAGGTGTATTGCTGAAGCACAACTTAAACACGAGCTGCGCAAGTCCAGAGCCATCAGCGCAACAACTACAGTGTCTACACAAGTCTGTCCAATATGTGCCAGGACATTCCGTGCCCGAATTGGCCCTGATCAGTCATCCTTGGACACACCGTAACCAGCCTCAAAATGACTAATGGTGTTGGAGTCCTCATCTATGACAATGGACGAACAACAACAGCAACTGAAAGACGACATAAACTGCCAGAAAAAACAGTATAGACGTTTTGTAGAGTTCCAAAAAACAACTTGGATTGAATTTTGGAGCTTACTGCATCAATCAGAACCAAATTTAAATGATGTGCATAGCAGTACGTGAAGAGTGCATTGGGAGCAACTTCTCTAATGTTTGTTCGGAGACCAGATATTTCATCCGACATGGTGCTTGTTCTATCGTAGGGCTGTCAATGATGATGTGTTACGGTCAGTCTTAAGATTTTGATTGCTGGAAAAAGAACGTTGAAAAAATCTTCAGCCCTTGCTCCAGGTAATTTGCTGAATTGTATAAATTGTTCCACTGCATCAACGTTTACTGTTACATATCGCAAGGATAAAGAAAATTAATCAGTTCTGCTGATATCAACAGTAGAATCAACAATTATTGCAAAGTACTTAGCCGCCTTAATTTCAGCTATTATCTCTGATAGAATCTGGGCTGATAATGACTGTATCAGATGATTTTGTGTGTCAGGGCTGAGATTTGTTGTATTTCGATCACTCAGTAATAAATGTTGCTCCAGTAATGTATCATTTTTGGCAAACACTTTAAGTTCCAAAAAATTGCCTTCATTTCTACTTGGGGAATCTAAACCTTGATACTTGCAATGTCCACGGAATGTCAATCCCTGATTTCCCAAATAAAGAATCACATCTATAATACGAGTTAGAATCATCCTATTTTTCTCCATCTCTTTCCCTCTCACCGTTACTTTGAATAGTGTGGAGGAGCAGAGGGATCTAGGTGTATGTGTACATAGATCCCTGAAAGTTGGGAATCAAGTAGATAAGGTTGTTAAGAAGGCATACGGAGTTTTGGCGTTTATTGGTAGGGGGATTGAATTTAGGAGTCGCAGCGTCATGATGCAACTGTACACATCTCTGGTGCGGCCGCACTTGGAGTTTTGTGTGCAGTTCTGGTCCCCACATTACAGGAAGGATGTGGAGGCTTTGGAGAGGGTGCAGAGGAGGTTTACCAGGATGTTGCCTGGTATGGAGGGGAGATCCTATGAGGAGAGATTGAGAGATTTGGGGTTGTTTTCGCTGGAAAGAAGGCGGCTAAGAGGGGATCTCATTGAAACATATAAGATGATTAGAGGTTTAGACAGGGTAGATAGTGATAGCCTTTTTCCTAGGATGGAGAAAGCTAGCACGAGGAGGCACGATTTTAAATTAAGGGGGGGTAGTTATAGGACAGATGTCAGGGGTAGGTTCTTTACCCAGAGGGTGGTGAGGGACTGGAATGCCCTGCCTGCTGCAGTTGTAAATGCACCTAGTTTGGGGGCATTTAAGAGATCTGTGGATAGGTTTATGGATGAAAAGGGATTGGTTTAGGCTAGTGGGTCATTGTTTTGTAACTGGTCGGCGCAACATTGTGGGCCGAAGGGCCTGTTCTGTGCTGTAATGTTCTATGTTCTATGTTCTATGTTCTATGTTACAAGGCCAACCAAGACATTCTGTCTTTGAACAAATGAAATTTGGTAAGGAAAAGTATTTTCTCTGCTTTTTTGTGACTTTTGCTTTGTTCATGTTTTTCAACTTTGTGTGTACCTTTTGACAAAATTCTTGCAAGCAGTTTTTGGATCACTCCAACCATCTGACCGATTTGCAAAAAGCCAACAAGCAAAACAAAGTATCATAGAACCCTACAGTGCAGAAAGAGGCCCTTCGGCCCATCGAGTCTGCACCGAACACAATCCCACCCAGGCTCTACCCCCATATCCCTACATATTATACCCACTAATCCCTCTAACCTACACGCCCTAGACACTAAGGGGCAATTTCTGAGCATGGCCAATCAACCTAACCGCACATCTTTGGACTGTGGGAGGAAACCAGAGTACCCGGAGGAAATCCACACAGACATGAGGAGAATGTGCAAACTCCACACAAACAGTGACCCGAGCCGGGAATCGAACCCAGGTCCCTGGAGCTGTGAAGCAGCAGCGCTGACCACTGTGCTACCATGCTGTCCAAAGCACAGTATTTGCTTTTGGTGAGTAAACCAGCCAGTGCCTACCCATTTCATAACCACTTTTAACTTGTTTCTTGTACCAAGTTGCACTGAAATGATGTCCAAGTTCATCTTTTAGAAAACTGTCAAAATTACCTTAAAGACTAAGAACATAAGAAATAGGAGCAGGAGTAGGCCATCTAGCCCTTTGAGCCTGCCCCGCCATTCAATAAGATCATGGCTGATCTGAAGTGGCTCAGTTCCACTTTCGCGCTTTCTCCCCATAACCCTTAATTCCCTTGCCTGTCAAAAACCTATCTACCCGCGTCTTAAAAATATTTAGCGAGGCAGCCTCCACCACTTCAACGGGCAGAGAATTCCAGAGATTCACCACCCTCTGAGTGAAGAAGTTCCTCCTCAACTCCGTTCTAAACCGCCCCCCCCCTTTATCTTGAGGCTGTGCCCCCTAGTCCTACTGTCCTTTCTGAGCGGGAAGAGTCTCTCCACCTCTATCCTATCCATCCCATTCATCATCTTATACGTCTCAATGAGATCTCCCCTCATTCTTCTAAACTCTAACGAGTACAAGCCTAGTCTATTCAGCCTCTCTTCATAGCTCAACCCCCTCAACTCCGGTATCAGCCTAGTAAACCTCCTCTGCACTCCCTCCAAGGCCAAAATATCCTTCCGCAAGTGCGGCGACCAAAACTGCACACAGTACTCCAGCTGCGGCCTCACCAATGCCCTATACAGCTGCAGCAAGACCTCCCTACTTTTATATTCAATCCCCCTCGCTATGAAGGCCAGCATCCCATTCGCCTTCCTGACCTCCTGCTGCACCTGCAAGCTGGGTTTTTGTGACTCATGCACAAGGACCCCGAGGTCCCTCTGCACCGTCGCCTGCTGCAGTTTTTCGCCCTGTAAGTAATAGTCCTTCCTACCATTCCTCCTACCAAAGTGGATAACCTCACACTTGCCAACATTGTACTCCACCTGCCAGGTCCTCGCCCACTCGCTCATCCTATCCAGATCCCTCTGCAGACTTTCCACACCCTCTGCACAATTTGCTGTTCCACTCATCTTTGTGTCATCAGTAAATTTTGACATCCTACACTCGGTTCCCTCCTCCAGATCATCTATATAAATGGTAAATAGCTGAGGCCTCCGCACCGACCCCTGGGGCACTCCACTAGTCACCATCCGCCAATCCGAATAGCACCCATTGACACCCACTCTCTGCCTCCTATTTGACAGCCAATCCCCTATCCATGCTAACACCCTACCCCCAACTCCATGTCCCCTGACCTTCTGTAACAACCTTTTGTGCGGCACCTTATCAAACGCCTTCTGAAAATCGAGAAACACCACATCTACCGATTCCCCTCTATCCACAACACCAGACACATCCTCATAGAATTCCAATAAATTCTTCAGACACGACTTCCCCTTAATGAATCCGTGCTGCGTCTGCTCTATCAAACAATTCTCCTCAAGATGCCTCACTGAAGGGCTAGATGGCCTACTCCTGCTCCTATTTCTTATTTCTTCCTTGATGACGGATTCAAGCATTTTTCCTACAACAGACGTTAAACTAACCAGCCTCTCATTCCCTGCCTTTTGCCTGCTACCCTTAAACAGCGGTGTGACATTAGCCGTTTTCCAATCTTCCGGCACTTCCCCGGAATCCAGCGAGGTTTGGAAAATAATCACCAAGGCATCCACTATCACCTCCGCCATTTCTTTCAGAACCCTTAGATGCATTCCATCCGCTCCTGGGGACTTGTCCACAATCAGCCCCTCCAGTCTGTCAAGCACCGCCTCTCTAGTAACAATAATGTCACTCAGGCCCTCCACTCCTACCATCTTTCCATCGCTAACACCCGGCAAATTATTCACGTCCTCCTCTGTGAAGACCGAAACAAAAAAGTTATTCAAGGCCTCAGCCATTTCCCCATCCCCTACCACTAAGTCCCCCCTCTCATCCTCTAAGGGTCCAACGTTCACCCTAGCCAGCCTTCTCCTTTTTATATCAATGACATTATTGTTACTAAAGAGGCGGTGCTCAACAGACTGGAGGGACTGATTGTGGACAAGTCCCCAGGACCGGATGGAATGCATCCGAGGATTCTGAAAGAAATGGCGGAGGTGATAGTGGATTCCTTGGTGGTTATTTTCCAGACGTTGCTGGATTCCGGGGAAGTGCCGGAAGATTGGAAAACGGCTAATGTTACGCCGTTGTTTAAGAAGGATGCCAGGCAAAAGGCAGGGAATTATAGGCCGGTTAGTTTAATGTCTGTTGTAGGTAAAATGTTAGAATCCGTCATCAAGGAGGAAATAGCAAGGCATCTTGAGGAGAATTATTTGATAGAGTAGACGCAGCACGGTTTCGTTAAGGGGAAGTCGTGTCTGACAAATTTATTGGAGTTCTATGAGGATGTGTCTAGGGCAGTGGATAGAGGAGAGCCGGTGGATGTGGTCTTTCTGGATTTTCAGAAGGCGTTTGATAAGGTACCTCACAAGAGGTTATAGCAGAAGGTAAGGGGGCATGGAATTGTGGGTAGGGTGTTAGCGTGGATAGAGGATTGGCTGTCAAATAGGAGGCAGAGAGTGGGGGGTTAATGGGTGCTATTCGGATTGGCGGTTGGTGACTAGTGGGGTGCCCCAGGGGTCGGTGCTGGGGCCTCAGCTATTTACCATTTATATAGATGATCTGGAGGAGGGAACCGAGTGTATGATGTTGAAATTTGCTGATGACACCAAGATTGGTGGAACGGCAAATTGTGAGGAGGGTGTGGAGAGTCTGCAGAAGGATCTAGATAGGCTGGGCGAATGGGCCAGGAAATGGCAAATGGAATTTAATGTTGGCATGTGTGAGGTGGTCCACTTTGGTAGGAGGAATGGTAGGAAGGACTATTACTTACGGGGCGAAAAACTGCAGCAGGCGACGGTGCAGAGGGACCTCGGGGTCCTTGTGCATGAGTCGCAAAAACCCAGCTTGCAGGTGCAGCAGGTGGTCAGGAAGGCGAATGGGATGCTGGCCTTCATAGCGAGGGGGATTGAATATAAAAGTAGGGAGGTCTTGCTGCAGCTGTATAGGGCATTGGTGAGGCCGCAGCTGGAGTACTGTGTGCAGTTTTGGTCACCATACTTACGCAAAGATATTTTGGCCTTGGAGGGAGTGCAGAGGAGGTTTACTAGGCTGATACCAGAGTTGAGGGGGTTGAGCTATGAGGAGAGGCTGAATAAACTAGGCTTGTACTCGTTAGGGTTGAGAAGAATGAGGGGAGATCTCATTGAGACGTATAAGATGATGAATGGGATGGATAGGATAGAGGTGGAGAGACTCTTCCCGCTCAAAAAAGACAGTAGGACTAGAGGGCACAGCCTTCAAGATAAAGGGGGGGCGGTTTAGAACGGAGTTGGGAGGAACTACTTCACTCAAAGGGTGGTGAATCCCTGGAATTCTCTGCCCGTTGAAGTGGTGGAGTCTGCCTCGCTAAATATTTTTAAGAAACGGGTTGATGGGTTTTTGATAAGAGAGGGAATTAAGGGTTATGGGGAGAGGGCAGGAAAGTGGAACTGAGTCACGACAGATCAGCCATGATCTTATTGAATGGCGGGGCAGGCTCGAAGGGCTAGATGGCCTACTCCTGCTCCTATTTCTTATGTTCTTATATATTTATAAAAACTCTTACTATCCTTTTTTATATTAAGCGCTAGCCTGGATTCATAGTTTATCCTACCCTTCTTTATCAACTTCTTTTTCATTCTTTGTTGATATTTAAACTTCTCCCAATCCTCTTCTCGCCCACTACTCTTAGCCACTCTAAACGCATCAGCTTTTAATTTACTACTCTCCTTTATCTCCTTCGTTATCCACGGCTGATTATCTCCTCTCCTACGATCCTTTTTTACCATTGGAATAAATTTCTGCTGAGCACCAAGAAAGATCTCCTTAAAGATCCTCCACTGTTCCTCAGCAGACCTACCTTCCAATCTGCACCCCCAATCTACATTTGTCAATTCCTCTCTCATCTTATCTTATCGTACTCCCCTCTGTTCAAATAAAGGACGCGTGTCTGGGAACCCACTTTCGCCTCCTCCATCTGCACCAGAAACTCCACCATACAATGATCACTCTCTCCAAGAGGATTCTTCACCACAAGGTCCCTAATTCTACCCGCCTCATTACATAACACCAGATCCAAGATAGCTCGCTCCCTCGTCGGCTCCAACACACACTGTTCAAGGAAATTATCCCGGCAGCATTCCAAGAACTCCTCCTCAAGCCCACCGCGTCCAACATGGGTCGACCAATCAATATGCAGATTGAAATCTCCCATAACTACGGCCGTCCCATTCCTGCACGCTGCACTTATTTGCGCGTTAACAGCCCGCCCCACCTCCAGATCATTATTCGGGGGCCTATAGACGACACCCACCAGCGTCTTCCTCCCTTTGCTGTTCCTAATCTCCACCCACAACGATTCCACATTCTGCTCCTTGACTCCAATATCATCCCTTGCTACCACCTTGATGCTATCCTTAATCAGCAGAGCTACGCCCCCCCCTTTTCCCTCCCGCCTATCCTTCCTAAACACTTGATACCCATGGACATTCAGCTCCCAGTCCCTGTCACCTTGCAGCCACGTCTCTGTAATGGCCACCAGATCGTATCCATTTGTGTCGATCTGCGCCATCAGCTCATCCACTTTATTCCGAATGCTTCGTGCATTCAGATAAAGTGTCTTCATCCCAGCCTTCACCTGGACCCTATCTGAAGGAATGCTACCAACCTTACTCATGCCCCCTACTCCCTTTATTATTGGGACATCCTCAGCCTCTTCCCTTACCTGTACCCTCTCCTTTACTTTAGACCCTGCAATTTCACCTACCCTCGCACCCCCCCCCCCCCCCCCCCCCCACCCCCCCAATTAGTTTAAAGCCCTGTCTATAGTCCTATCTACAGGATTCGCCAGGACTCTGGTCCCAGCACAGTTCAGACCAACCCCATCCCACCTGCACAGGTCCCACCTACCCCAATACTGGTGCCAATGCCCCATAAATTCAAACCCATTCCTCCCACACCAATCCCTGAGCCACCCATTCATCTCTTTATTCCTATCTACCCTACGCCCATCTGCACGCAGTTCAGGTAGTAATCCAGAGATAACCACCTTGTTGGTTCTGCTTTTTAATTTCATTCCCAGCTTTTCATACTCCCTCTGCAGATCCTTAGTTCCCATTTTGCCTATGTCGTTGGCACCCACACGTACCACAACGACCGGATTCTCACCCTCCTACTCCAGGTTCCTCAGCAGCCCAGATGAGACATCCCGGACCCGAGCACCAGGCAGACAACGCACCCTTCTGTATTCTTTATCATTGTGACAAAAGACAGTGTCTATACCTTTAACTACACTATCCCCAATTACCACTACATTCCTCTTCTTCCCCTTTGTCCTGTGTCTGCACCACTATACTGTGGGAAGTTTGCTCATAAACCTTACAGCCCTCGTTCTTGTCCACACTCAGAGCAAGAACCTCAAACCTGTTGTGCAGATTGAGAGGCTGAGGCATTTGGTCCCCACCCTCCTTCCTCCTCTCCCCACCCTCCTTCCTCCTCTCTCCACCCTCCTTCCTCCTCTCCCCACCCTCCTTCCTCCTCTCCCCACCCTCCTTCCTCCTCTCCCCACCCTCCTTCCTCCTCTCTCCATCCTCCTTCCTCCTCTCTCCACCCTCCTTCCTCCTCTCCCCACCCTCCTTCCTCCTCTCCCCACCCTCCTTCCTCCTCTCTCCATCCTCCTTCCTCCTCTCTCCACCCTCCTTCCTCCTCTCCCCTCCCTCCTTCCTCCTCTCCCCACCCTCCTTCCTCCTCTCTCCACCCTCCTTCCTCCTCTCCCCACCCTCCTTCCTCCTCTCTCCACCCTCCTTCCTCCTCTCCCCACCCTCCTTCCTCTTCTCTCCACCCTCCTTCCTCCTCTCCCCTCCCTCCTTCCTCCTCTCTCCATCCTCCTTCCTCCTCTCTCCACCCTCCTTCCTCCTCTCCCCTCCCTCCTTCCTCCTCTCTCCACCCTCCTTCCTCCTCTCCCCACCCTCCTTCCTCCTCTCCCCACCCTTCTTCCTCCTCTCAGCAGCCCCCACTTGTTCCTGACCCTTAAAGTGATCCAGTCCAGGGGGTGTGGATGTCTCTTGCACCCCATTATCAATGGCAGCCGCCCCATGGAGCTCCTCCAGCAACCTGCACTTACTGCAGACATGGTCACTGGGAGGGACCCTGGGGTCCACCAGTTCCCACATCCCACAGATGACAAAGGCCTAACTCAAGAAGAACAGAAACTAGATCAGGTGTTTCCCAAAACAGGTATGGATTTGTTGGGTATTCTATATGTGTGTCAATGATCGCACATAGCCTTACTGTGTCATCTTCATCCCCTGGACGATAGTCTGCTGAAGTGGTCACATCTTCTAGGGTCTCCACTTCCACCAGCTGTGCAGCCGAAGCAGCCAGGGTTCTGTCACCAGCTCCTAGTTCGAAAATAGGTACTCGCAAGGCTTCAGGGGGTTCTACCTCTGGCGCAGCAGATGTTGTGTACTTGCCAAATGAAAAGTAGGCCTCCAATCTCTGACATTTTGACAATTCTTTTTCTTGATTTGCAACTTCTTTCATCTTCTTTCTGTCCCACCCAGATAGATTCTTTCTCTTATTGTTTTTCTCCATGGATTTCCTTATCAGAAAAAGTGATAGTTTTCTAGGCAATCTTAACAATAGACATATAATCCCCTTAATGAAACGAAAAAGCAACTCAAACTTGCCTTTGCAATATATATGCTGTATATTAAATTGAACAACCCCGTAATCCATATCGCCTTTCTCAATATGATCCTGCATGGCACTCGTACCCAGTGAGCACGCACGGCAGGGTGTGTGCGCTTGTTCCCAGTGAGCACGCACGGCAGGGCGTGTGCGCTTGTACCCGGTGAGCACGCATGGCAGGGTGTGTGCGCTTGTACCCAGTGAGCACGCACGGCAGGGCGTGTGCGCTTGTACCCGGTGAGCACGCATGGCAGGGTGTGTGCGCTTGTACCCAGTGAGCACGCAGGGCAGGGCGTGTGCGCTTGTACCCGGTGAGCACGCAGGGCAGGGCGTGTGCGCTTGTACCCGGTGAGCACGCATGGCAGGGCGTGTGCGCTTGTACCCGGTGAGCACGCATGGCAGGGCGTGTGCGCTTGTACCCAGTGAGCACGCAGGGCAGGGCGTGTGCGCTTGTACCCAGTGAGCACGCAGGGCAGGGCGTGTGCGCTTGTACCCGGTGAGCACGCACGGCAGGGCGTGTGTGCTTGTACCCAGTGAGCACGCAGGGCAGGGCGTGTGCGCTTGTACCCGGTGAGCACGCAGGGCAGGGCGTGTGCGCTTGTACCCGGTGAGCACGCATGGCAGGGCGTGTGTGCTTGTACCCAGTGAGCACGCACGGCAGGGCGTGTGCGCTTGTACCCGGTGAGCACGCACGGCAGGGCGTGTGCGCTTGTACCCGGTGAGCACGCAGGGCAGGGCGTGTGTGCTTGTACCCGGTGAGCACGCACGGCAGGGCGTGTGCGCTTGTACCCGGTGAGCACGCACGGCAGGGCGTGTGCGCTTGTACCCAGTGAGCACGCACGGCAGGGCGTGTGCGCTTGTACCCGGTGAGCACGCATGGCAGGGCGTGTGCGCTTGTACCCAGTGAGCACGCATGGCAGGGCGTGTGCGCTTGTACCCAGTGAGCACGCACGGCAGGGCGTGTGCGCTTGTACCCAGTGAGCACGCACGGCAGGGTGTGTGCGCTTGTACCCAGTGAGCACGCACGGCAGGGCGTGTGCGCTTGTACCCAGTGAGCACGCACGGCAGGGCGTGTGCGCTTGTACCCAGTGAGCACGCAGGGCAGGGCGTGTGCGCTTGTACCCAGTGAGCACGCAGGGCAGGGCGTGTGCGCTTGTACCCAGTGAGCACGCAGGGCAGGGCGTGTGCGCTTGTACCCAGTGAGCACGCATGGCAGGGCGTGTGCGCTTGTACCCAGTGAGCACGCATGGCAGGGCGTGTGCGCTTGTACCCGGTGAGCACGCAGGGCAGGGCGTGTGCGCTTGTACCCAGTGAGCACGCAGGGCAGGGCGTGTGCGCTTGTACCCGGTGAGCACGCATGGCAGGGCGTGTGCGCTTGTACCCGGTGAGCACGCATGGCAGAGCGTGTGCGCTTGTACCCAGTGAGCACGCAGGGCAGGGCGTGTGTGCTTGTACCCGGTGAGCACGCAGGGCAGGGCGTGTGCGCTTGTACCCGGTGAGCACGCATGGCAGGGCGTGTGCGCTTGTACCCGGTGAGCACGCATGGCAGGGCGTGTGCGCTTGTACCCAGTGAGCACGCAGGGCAGGGCGTGTGCGCTTGTACCCAGTGAGCGTTTGTATCCTCCAGAAACTGGAAATCATGTTGCTTCTGTAAACTCAGTAATTCATTGGCTCCGCTCGAGACACAGCGAGCTCAAAATAGCCAGTGCTTAAAATGGGCAAAACAATCAAATGTTCATGCAAATGGAGAGATACAAGGTGCCAGATTCTAGTTCAGCTTTGGAATAGTTAATTCTAATGATACCCAGTCGTGTAATTTGTAGTTTCAGTCACCATTCATTCAAAACTGTGTAACACAAATATTTCCACTAAACCATTCCTAAATATTTTCACTAAACCATTCACTAATTTGATTAATTAAACTAACTTGATCTTTGCATTTACTTAAAATTTAATGTACTCACCCAATCTCGGCTGGCGATGTCCATCGGCAAGGGATGCTCGGTGACGACTGCATCATCATAGAACATAGATCATAGAACATAGAACATAGAACATTACAGCACAGACAGGCCCTTCGGCCCTCGGGATGGTTGCTTTTCTCCTTCACACCTCTGCAGAGACCCATGAGGGCTGCCCTGTTAAAAGGCGCCATTTCAGCAAAGTGTGTTCAGAGGAGTGGTCTCTTCCCCTGCACTCCCCCTCACTACGCCATTGGCAGAACCGCGTAGTTAAATGTGAAGTTATACATTTTGGTTTTGAAAAACAGAAAGGATATTATTTAAATGGTGATATATTGGGAAATGTGAATGTACAAAGGGATTTGGGTGTCCTTGAACACCAGTCAGTGGAAGTGGAGAGGCAGATGCAACAAACAATTAGGAGGGTAAATGGTATATAAATAATTTGAGTTCAGAAGTTTTACTTCAGTTATACAGGGCCTTGATGAGATCCAGCTGGAATATTGCATGCAGTAGCAGAGACCAGGCGCCACAATGTGACATCTCGCCAGTAAGATAGAAAGCATCTGGGAAAGGGGAAGCAGGAATGCCAGACTCGGTAACCACATGGAGATGCAGCTAACGTTATGGTATGGAGCCGTTCTCGCCAATGAAACAGGGCCGGGAAGACAGCAATCCCATTCATGCCAGACCCTCACGTTATCGTCCTGGCTGCACAGCGAGCTGATTAGAGTCAGAGAGGTTTACAGCAGGGAAACAGGCCCTTAGCACCAACTTGTCCAAGCCCCCTTTTTTTAAAATACCCTAAGCTAATCCCAATTGCCCGCATTTGGCCCATATCCCTCTACCCATCGTACCCATCTAACTATCTAAACGCTTTTTAAAGATAAAATTATACCCGCCTCTACTTCTACCTCTGGCAGCTTGTTCCAGACACTCACCACCCTCTGTGTGAAAAAATACTTTTGTATCTCTCCTCTCACCTTTAAACCTACGCCCTCTAGATTTAGATTCCCCTATCTTTGAGAAAATATATTAACTATCTACCTTGTCTGTGCCCCTCATTATTTTATAGACCTCTATAGATCACCCCTCAGCCTCCTACACTCCAGAGAGAAAAGTCCCAGTCAATCCAGCCTCTCCTTATAATTCATTCCATCAAGTCTCAGTAGCATCAAAGTAAATCTTTTCTGCATTCTTTCTAGTTTAATAATATCCTTTCTATAATAGGGTGACCAGAATTGCACACAGTATTCCAAGTGTGGCCTTACCAATGTCTTGTACAACTTCAACAAGACGTCCCAACTCCTGTATTCAATGTTCTGACCGATGAAACCAAGCATGCCGAATGCCTTCTTCACCACTCTGTCGAGGGATTGAGTTTAGGAGTCGGGAGGTAATGCTGCAACTTTACAGGACCCTTGTCAGGCCTCATTTGGAGTATTGTGCGCAGTTCTGGTCGCCTCACTATAGGAAAGACGTAGAAGCTATTGAAAGGGTGCAGAGGAGATTTACAAGGATGTTGCCTGGACTGGGAGGCATGCCTTATGAAGATAGGTTGAGGGAGCTGGGACTCTTTTCCCTAGAGAGGCGAAGGTTGAGAGGCGACCTGATAGAAGTTTATAAAATGTTGAGAGGGATAGATAGGGTGGACTCTCAGAGGCTATTTCCCCGGGTTGAAATGGTCGCTACGAGAGGACACAGATTTAAGGTGCGGGGAGGGAAGTACAGAGGTGATGTTAGGGGTAAGTTTTTCACTCAGAGGGTGGTGAGTGAATGGAATCGGCTGCTGTCATCGGTGGTGGAGGCGAACTCGCTGGGGTCTTTTAAAAGACTTCTGGATGAGTATATGGGGTTTAATGGGATTGGGGGTTATAGATAGGTCTATAGATTGGTGGGGTTGATGTGATCGGCGCAACTCGAGGGCCGAAGGGCCTGTTTGTGCTGTAATGTTCTATGTTCTGTCCACCTGAGACGAGTGAGCTGATTGGTAGGAACGGTGAGCTGGGAAGATCATGTCCATAATCCTGATCATAGTCAGAGATTTAGGTTTTCTAATGTTATCAGTGTGGTTGTCAGATTAACCACATGTACGGTTTGGTTGGGATCTGGAGACTGCTTTGTTGCAGGTATTTCCTGAACCTCATTCACATGTTTATGGGTGTAACCTTGGTAACATCCTTTGTGCTGGACTTTGGCTGAACTCTTCATGTGTTGTTATTGAGTTTTGTGCTGGAACTGGGGCTTTTCCTGACGAATAAATCTTCTTTGTCCAGTGCCTCCATGTGGCACACAACTTGCATGTGTTGTAGAAATGGCATCTCATGCATCACTTGGAAGTTAATTGACTTTTTAACCATTGCTATTGTTGTTCCTGTCCTGCAACAATCACTTTAACTTTTCTTCAGTCTTCCAAAAGTGTGTCAATAGTGAGTCCAACCGTTTTATTCAACAGTGTTGTTCGAAATTTCCTGGAGCATTGTGGAATTTGATTGTTTTGTTTTTTGGTCAGTTACTTGTTGTTCAATAAGTTGGAGTTTAGAAGATAGGAGGAGGCCATTCGGCCCTTTGAACCTGCTCCACCATTCATTACAATCATGGTTGATGATCATAATCAGCCCTGATCGTAATGAATCCTGCTTTTTCCCCATAATCTTGACCCCATTCACCCCAAGTGCTATACCCAGCCCTTCTTGAATATAGAAACATCGAAGGTTGGTCATTTGTTTGAATAATTGGAACCCTGCTAATAGGTCAGTAGCAATCCATGTTGAGAATTTTATTCTCCATTGTGGCTTGCATATAAGGAGCTTGCTGTATCTTTACTGCATTTACAGGGGTTTCCGCAGAGATTTCTGAGCTTTCGTTGACTGAAAGGTAATTGTTTGAAACAAAGTGGAGGCTTCCTTATGATTGGCGCTTCCTGGAAATTAAAATGGCAGAATTGAGTGATGGTTCATCTGAAGAGAGCCTGAGAAAGCTCTTGGCAATCCTATTTGTACTTCACCATTGAAATCGAGTTAGGTTACACCAATATGAAAGTACTGTGGGTTTCTATCATTGGGCCTGTGTTACAGATCTGTGGGTCACAGAGATGGATTTAACATATACAGGCTGGAAAACTTTAAGGACTGATTCTGGCCTCCCGAAATTAACAGATGGTGGCAGAGAGAATTTACTGAGGACAATTCTGGGAGAAGTCGACACAGTCATCTCGACTGAAAAGTGAGACGAATTACTGTCAAGGAGCAGTGTCAACCATTCTGTCTATACCTTCTCGTAGCCCAAAACACCCTGCCTCACTCTCACCCACACAGCCAATCTTTGTGTCATCAGCAAACTTACTGACCCTACCCCCCCACATAGTCATCAATGTCATTTATATAAATGATGAATAATCGGGGGCCCGACACAGATCCCTGTGGAAAGCCACTGGCTTCCAGTCAGTGTAAGGATTCGCATTCTAATCAGCAATCTCTAAACTGTCTGTGCTTTATATGCTCTGTCTGAGGCCAGAACTCTCCATTCACCTGACGAAGGGGCTAACCCCGAAAGCTTGTGAGAATATTATCAAATAAATCGGTTGGACTAAAACCTGGTGTTGTCAGACTTTTTACTGTGTTTCAGTTACTAAAGCAGCTTCTCTCATCACCCTCTGTCTCCTACAACTGAGCCAATTTAGAATCCACTTTATCAAATCACCCTGTATCCCATGTCCATTTACCTTCTTTACAAGTCTCCCATGTGGGATCTTGTCAAAAGCTTTGCTGAAATCCATATCAACTATATTGACTGCACTCCCCTCGTCTACACACCTGGTCACCGCCTCAAAAAAATTCAATCAAATTTGTTAGGCGTGACCTCCCTCTGACTCTTCCTGATTAAGCTTTGTCTCTCCAAGCAGAGATAGACGCTCTCCTTCAGAAGTTTCTCTAATAGTTTAGATCTATTTGATTGCACAGCTACTGGATAGAATACAGTGACACATTTCCCTGCTCCTAAAGACCTTGGTGTGCTGTAGAATAAGTTGAAGCACTTTTATTCTGATTATTATTTGCTTCTGGATTTCTGTCCTGTACGCAGTGATGTCGTTGTCACATGGAAACATAGAAACTAGAAGCAGGAATAGGCCACTCAGCCCTTCATCTTGATCGTGGCTGATCATCAAATTCAATATCCTGATCCCCTCCCTTTCCCCCATATCCCTTGATCCTTTTAACCACAATTTCTAATTTCTTCCTGAAATAACACAACGCTTGGCCTTCAACTACATTTTATGATAGTGAATTCCACACATTCCCCACTCTCTGTGGAAGAAATTTCTCCTCAATTCAGTTCTAAAAGATTTACCCCTTATCCTCAAACTGTGACCTGTAGTTCTGGACTCCCCTGACATTTTTCCTAAATCTACCCTGCGTAACCCTGTTAGAATTTTATAAGATCTCATTCTTTAAACTCCAGTGACTGTGATCCTAATCACTTTAGTCTCTCCTCATATGACAGACCTGCCATCCCAGGAATCAGCCTGGTAAACCTTCGCTGTGCTCCCTCTATAGCAAGGACATCCTTCCTCAGATAAGGACACAAAACTGCACACAATACTCCAGGTGTGGCCTCACCAACGCCCTATACAGTTGCAGCAAAACATCCCTATCCCTATACCCAAATCCTCTTGATATGAAAACCAATATACCATTTGCCTTCTTTACTGCTTGCTGCACTTGCACACTTACTTCCAGCGACTGATGCACAAGGACTCTGAGATCTTGTTGAGTGTCCACCTCTCTCAATTTACACCCATTCAAATAACAATCTGCCTTCCTATTATTGCTACCAAAGTGGATAACCTCACATTTATCCACATTATACTGCATCTTCCCACACACTCAGCCTGTCCAAATCAAACTGAAGCTTCTCTGCATCCTCCTCACAGTTCACCTTCCTGCCCAACTTTGTATCACCTACAAATTTGGAGATAAAATATTCAGTTCCCTTTTCCAAATCATTAATATATAATGTGAACAGTTGGAGTTCCAGCACAGATCCCTGCGGAACCCCACTTGTCACTGCCACCAATCAGAAAAAGACCTATTTATGCTAACTCTTTGCTTCCTATTTGCTAACCAGCTTTCTATCTGTCGCAAGACATTACCTGCAACCCCAAGTGCTTTGACTTTACACAGTAGTCTGTTATGTAAGACCTTGTTGAAAGCCTTTGGAAAGTCTAAACAAACCACATCCACTCGTTCGCAACTCTACATCCTCAAAGAATTCCTACAGATCCATCAAGTATGATTATGTAAATCCACGCTGACTGTGTCTGATTATCCCAGTGCCTTCCAAATGCTGAGTTATGAAACCCTTGATAATGGACTCTAACACCTTCCCAGTACCGATGTTAGGTTCACTGGCCTATAGTTCCCTGTTTTCTGTCAACCACTCTTTTTGAATAGTTTCAATCTGTAGGAACTATTCCGGAGTCCAAAAGATTTTGGAAAATAATCACCAATGGCTACACCTGAACCAAAGGGGAACAAATATCCTGGGGGGTAAATTTGCGAAGGTTATGCGGAGTGGTTTAAACTGATTCAGAGGGGGGGTGGGATCCTGAGTAGAGGGGGTGAAAGTGAGGGGGGCATAGATGGGGAATGCAATGCACGGCATTGTGGGGGTGGGGCGGAGCAGGGTTTGAAATGCGTATACTTTAATGCGAGGAGTATTCGCAATAAGGTGGATGAACTTGCAGCGTGGATCAGTACCTGGGACTTTGATGTTGTGGCCATTTCAGAGACATGGATAGAGCAGGGTCAGGAATGGTTGCTGCAGGTCCCGGGGTACAAATGCTTTAGTCGGAGTAAAGAAGGAGGTAGAAGGCGGGAAGGGGTAGCATTATTGGTCAAGGACTGTATCACAATGTCAGAGAGGAAGTTTGATGAGGACTTGTCTGTTGAGGTAGTATGGGCTGAGATTAGAAATAGGAGAGGAGAGGTCACCCTGTTGGGAGTCTTTTATAGACCTCCTAAAAGTTCTAGAGAGGTTGAGGAAAGGATTGCGGAGACGATCCTTGTTAGGAGTGAAAGTAATAGGGTAATTGTTATGGGGGACTTTAACTTTACTCATGTTGATTGGAATTGCTATAGCTCCAGCTCGTTAGAGGGGTCAGTTTTTGTTCAAAGTGTGCAGGAGGGTTTTTTGACTCAGTATGTAGATAGGCCGACTAGAGGTGAGGCTATATTGGATTTGGTGCTCGGTAATGAGCCAGACCAGGTGCTAGACTTGGAAGTTGGTGTACAGTTTGGGGATAGTGACCACAATTCGATTACGTTCACCTTAGTGATGGAAAGGGATAGGCATGAACCTCGGGTCAGTAGTTTCAGCTGGGGGAAGGGTAATTATGAGGCTATTAGGAGAGAATTAGGAAGCATTGGTTGGACTAGGAGATTACAGGGACTGGGAACATCCGAGATGTGGAGATTTTTCAAGGAGCAGCTATTGCGGGTCTGTGATAGGTATATCCCTGTCAGGCAAGGAGGATTTGGTAGGCCCAGGGAACCGTGGTGCACTAAAAAAGTTGATTCGTTGGTTAGGAAGAAAAAGGAGGCTTATGTTCGGATGAGGCTTGAGGGCTCAGGTAGTGCATTAGAAAGTTTTAGATTGGCTAGGAGGGAGTTGAAGAGGGAGTTAAGAAGGGCTAAAAGAGGACATGAGATGACTTTGGCTGATAGGATTAAGGAGAACCCTAAGGCGTTTTACAGGTATGTCAAGAACAGAAGGTTGGTTAGGGCAAGATTAGGGCCAGTTACAGACAGTAGAGGGAAATTGTGTGTGGAACCGGAGGAGATTGGAGAGGCGTTGAACCAATATTTCTCTTCGGTGTTCACGCAAGGGGACATGAATGCAGCTGAGGAGGACACTGGGGTGCAGGGGTGTAAAATAGATAGTATTGCAGTTGATACGGGGGATGTGCTGGATATTTTAGAGGGTTTGAAAATAGATAAGTTCCCTGGTCCAGATGGGATTTACCCTAGAATTCTTTGGGAGGCAAGAGAGGTGATTGCAGAGCCTCTGGCTCTAATCTTCAGGTCGTCGTTGGTCTCTGGTATAGTACCGGAAGATTGGAGGACAGCAAATGTTGTCCCATTGTTTAAGAAGGGGAGAGAGACTTCCCTGGGAATTATAGACCAGTGAGTCTTACTTCTGTGGTGGGTAAGGTTTTGGAAAGGATTATTAGAGACAGGATTTACAGTTATTTGGAGAGTAATGAGTTGATTAGAGACAGTCAGCATGGTTTTGTAGCGGGTAGAGAAATGGTTTTAGGGAAATTGATGGGATTGAAGGTTGATAAATCTCCAGAGTCTGAGAATCTTTATCCCAGGTATTTAAGGAAGTGGTCCTAGAAATAATGGAGCCATTGGTGGTTATTTTCCAAAATTCTTTGGACTCTAGAATGGTTCCTACAGATTGGAGGGTAACTGATGTAAGCCCGCTATTCAAAAAGGGAGTCAGAGAGAAGACAGGAAACTATAGACTAGTGAGTCCAATGTAGTACAAAGAACAAACAACAGTACAGCACAGGAACAGGCCCTTCAGCCCTCCAACTCTGAGCCAATCATGATGTCTGCCTAAATTAAGCAATGCTCCAAAAGCTCTTGGTTCCAAATAAACCTGTTGGACTTCTTACTAAACTAAAACTGCATGCACTTATGAAGTCCATATCATTCCATTCCAATCCTGTTTCTTATTCATCTCATTGCCCTTTAAATGATGCTATGGTACTTAAGAACATAAGAACATAAGAACATAAGAAATAGGAGCAGGAGTAGGCCATCTGGCCCTTCGAGCCTGCCCCGCCATTCAATAAGATCATGGCTGATCTGTCGTGACTCAGCTCCACCTTCCCTCCACTTGTTCCCACCACCTTCCTGGGCCGCGTGTTCCAGACATTTACCACCTTCTGTGTAAAAACCTTGCCTCATCTCCGCTAAGCATTTTCCCACTCACCTTAAACCATTGTCCTCTAATACTTTATTTTTCTACCCGAAGAAACAGTATCTGACTATCCACTCTGTCCATGCCACTCATAACCTTGTAAATACCTGATAGAGGTTTATAAAATGTTGAGAGGAATAGATAGGGTGGACTCTCAGAGGCTATTTCCCCGGGTTGAAATGGTCGCTACGAGAGGACACAGATTTAAGGTGCGGGGAGGGAAGTAGAGAGGTGATGTTAGGGGTAAGTTTTTCACTCAGAGGGTGGTGAGTGAATGGAATCGGCTGCCGTCGTCGGTGGTGGAGGCGAACTCGCTGGGGTCTTTTAAAAGACTTCTGGATGAGTATATAGGATTTAATGGGATTGAGGGTTATAGATAGGTCTATGGCTTGGTAAATATGGATGTGTTCGACGCAACTTATGGGCCGAAGGGCCTGTTTGTGCTGTAATGTTCTATGTTCTAAATCTCTATAAGGTTGTCCCTCAACCTTCATCGTTCCAGTGAGAACAAACCGATTTTATTCAACCTCTCCTCATAGCTAATACCTTCTAGACCAAGCAACTCCAGTACCTTCGCCAAAGCATCCTTCTGGTAGTGTGGCATCCAGAATTGTACACATTATTCTAATTGAGGCCTAACTAAGGTTCTATAAAGCTACATCATGACCTGCCAATTTTTAAACTCAGTGCCCCAACTGATGAAGGCAAGCATGCCGTATACCTTCTTGACTGCATTGCCACTTTCAGTGATTGGTGGACATGTATGTCCAGATCTCTCAGCCTGTCAATATCCGAAGGGTTCTATCTTCCAAAATGCACAACCTCACACTTGTCCAGATTAAATTCCATCTGCCATTTCTCCACCCAAGTCTCCAACCAGTCTATTTTCTGTTGTATCCTCTGACAATCCTCTTCGCTATCAGTAACTCCACCAATTCTTGTGTCGTCTGCGAACTTACTAACCAGACCAGTTACATTTTCCTCCAAATCATTTATATATATGACAAACAACAACACCTGTGGAACACCACTAGTCACAGCCTTCCATTCAGAAAAGCCCCTCTACTGCTACTCTCTGTCTTCTGTGGCCAAGCCAGTTCTGTACCCATCTTGCCAGCTCTCCTCTGATCCTGAATGACATCACCTTTCGTACCAGTCTGCCACGAGGTACCTTGACAAAGACTTTACTGAAGCCATGGAGACAACATCCATTGCCTTTCCTTCATCTCTATCACTTCCTGAAAAAAACTCAATCAACTTTTAAATTCTATCAAGGTAGATAAGTTGCCGGGACCAGATGGGATGTACCCCAGGTTACTGTGGGAGGCCAGGGAAGTGATTGCAGAGCCCCTGGCGATGATCTTTGCGTCGTCGATGGAGATGGGAGAGGTTCCAGAGGATTAGAGGATTGCGGATGTGGTTCCTATTTTCAAGAAAGGGAACAGGGATAGCCCGGGAAATTACCGACCGTGAGTCTGACCTCAGTGGTTGGTAAGTTGATGGAGAGGATTCTGAGGAACAAGATTTATGAGCATTTGGAGAAGTTTAGAATGATCAGGAATAATCAGGGCAGAAGTCTGAGTAGCGTTGAAGAGCAAAAGGATCTCGGGGTCCGGGTCCACAGGACTCTTAAATCGGCCTCGCAGGTGGAGGAGGTGGTCAAGAAGGCGTATGGTGTACTGGCCTTCATTAATCGAGGGATTGAGTTTAGGAGTCGGGAGGTAATGCTGCAACTTTATAAGACCCTTGTCAGGCCTCATTTAGAGTATTGTGCGCCTCACTATAGGAAAGATGTAGAAGCTATTGAGAGGGTACAGAGGAGATTTACAAGGATGTTGCCTGGACTGGGAGGCATGCCTTATGAAGATAGGTTGAGGGAGCTGGGACTCTTTTCCCTGAAGAGGGAAAGGTTGAGAGGCGACCTGATAGAGGTTTACAAAATGTTGAGAGGAATAGATAGGGTGGACTCTCAGAGGCTATTTCCCCGGGTTGAAATGGTTGGTACGAGAGGACACAGATTTAAGGTACAGGGAGGGAAGTTCAGAAGTGATAGAACAAAGAACAAAGAACAACACAGCACGAGAAACAGGCCCTTCGGCCCAACGAGCCCGCGCCGCCGTCCCATTGTCAGTGACCTATTCATGATTTTAGTCTATGCCTAATGTGTGAGGATCAGGGAGGTCCAATATAGGGACAATTTGTTACCCAATCAATCAGCCTAAAAGCACATTTTTGGGATGTGGGAGGAAACCAGAGCACCCGGAGGAAACCCACGCAACCACGGGGAGAATGCGCAAACTCCCACGGACACAGGCCCAACTCCATGTGTCCGCACAGCAACAGAGATAGCCTCTGTGCTGTCATGATGCCCTCGAGATGGTCCAGTTTACGCACACCAACGACATGAAGCAATAGGCAACTCCCGAAGCAACATCCAAGAGCAGCCCACCACAACCTGCCGCATGCATGCCCCTTGATGTTAGGGGTAAGTTTTTCACTCAGAGGGTGGTGAGTGAATGGAATCGGCTGCCGTCAGTGGTGGTGGAGGCGAACTCGCTGGGGTCTTTTAAAAGACTTCTGGATGAGTATATGGGGTTTAATGAGATTGAGGGTTATAGATAAGTCTGTAGGTTGGTAGGTGTTGATGTGATCGGCGCAACTCGTGGGCCGAAGGGCCTGTTTGTGCTGTAGTGTTCTATGTTCTATGTTCTATGAATAGTCAGCACGGCTTTGTCAAGGGCAGGTCGTGCCTTACGAGCCTGGTTGAGTTCTTTGAAAATGTGACTGAACACATTGACGAAGGAAGAGCGGTGGACGTGGTTTACATGGACTTCAGCAAGGCGTTTGATAAGGTTCCCCATGCAAGACTTCTTGAGAAGGTGAGAGGGCATGGGATCCAAGGGCCTTTGGCCTTGTGGATCCAGAACTGGCTTGCCTGCAGAAGGCAGAGAGTGGTTGTGGATGGGTCTTTTTCGGAATGGAGGTCGGTCACCAGTGGTGTGCCCCAGAGATCTGTTCTGGGACCCTTGCTGTTTGTCATTTTCATAAATGACCTGGATGAGGAAGTGGAGGGATGGGTTAGTAAGTTCGCCGACGATACGAAGGTTGGTGGTGTTGTGGATAGTCTGGAGGGATGTCAGAAGTTGCAGCGCGACATAGATAGGATGCAAGACTGGGCGGAGAAGTGGCAGATGGACTTCAACGCGGATAAATGTGTAGTGGTCCATTTTGGCAGGACCAATGGGATGAACGAGTACAATATCAAGGGTAGGAGTCTTAGTAGTGTTGAAGAGCAGAAGGATCTTGGGGTCCGGGTCCACAGGACTCTTAAATCGGTCTCGCAGGTGGGGGATGTGGTTAAGAAGGCGTATGGTGTACTGGCCTTCAGTAATCGAGGGATTGAGTTTAGGAGTTGGGAGGTAATGCTGCAACTTTATAAGACCCTAGTCAGACCCCACTTGGAGTACTGTGTGCAGTTCTGGTCGCCTCACTACAGGAAGGACGTAGAAGCTATTGAGAGGGTGCAGAGGAGATTTACAAGGATGTTGCCTGGACTGGGAGGCATTCCTTATGAAGATAGGTTGAGGGAGCTGGGATTCTTCTCCCTGGAGAGACGAAGGTTGAGAGGCGACCTGATAGAGGTTTATAAAATGTTGAGAGGAATAGATAGGGTGGACTCTCAGAGGCTATTTCCCCGGGTTGAAATGGTCGCTACGAGAGGACACAGATTTAAGGTGCGGGGAGGGAAGTACAGAAGTGATGTTAGGGGTAAGTTTTTCACTCAGAGGGTGGTGAGTGAATGGAATCGGCTGCCATCGGTGGTGGTGGAGGCGAACTCGCTGGAGTCTTTTAAAAGACTTCTGGATGAGTATATGGGATTTAATGGGATTGGGAATTACAGATAGTTCTATGACTTGGTAGGTATAGATGTGATTGGCGCAACTTGTGGACCAAAGGGCCTGTTTGTGCTGTAGTGTTCTATGTTCTTTTATGTTCTAAGATTAAGGAAATTTGGCATGTCAGCTATGGCTCTCACCAACTTTTACAGATGCAGAATTCTTTCTGATTGTATCCCAGAACATAAATAACTACAAAAGGTTGTGAATGTAGTCCAATCCATCACACACTAGCCTCCCATTCATTGACTCTGTCTATACATCCCGCCGCCTTGGCAAAGCAGCCAGCATAATTAACGACGCCAAGCACCCCAGACATTCTCTCTTCCACCTTCTTCTGTTGGGAAAAAGATACAAAAGTCTGAGGTCACGTACCAACCAACTCGTAGAACCGTAGATCATTACAGCACAGAAACAGGCCTTTTGGCCCTTCTTGTCTGTGCCAAACTATCTTTCTGCCTAGTCCCATTGATCTGCACCTGGACCATATCCCTCCACACCCCTCTCATCCACGTACCTGTCCAAGATTTTCTTAAATGATAAAAGTGACCCTGCATTTGTCACTTTATCCGGCAACTCATTCCACACTCCCACCACTCTGTGTGTGAAGAAGCCCCTCCAATATTCCCTTTAAACTTTTCACCTTTCACCCTTAACCCACGTCCTCTAGTTTTTTTTCTCAAAGAACAAAGAACAATACAGCACATGAAACAGGCCCTTCGGCCCTCCAAGCCTGCGCTACTCACTGGCCCAACTAGACCATTTGTTTGTATCCGTCTATTCCCAGTCTGTTCATGTGACTATTCAGATAAGTCTTAAACGATCCCAGCGTGTCCACCTCCACCACCCTACCTGGCAGTGCATTCCAGGCCCCCACCACCCTCTGTGTAAGATACGTCCCTCTGATGTCTGAGTTAAACCTTGCCCCCCTCAGCTTGAGCCCGTGACCCCTCGTGATTGTCACCTCTGACCTGGGAAAAAGCTTCCCAATATTCACCCTATCTATGCCCTTCATAATTTTGTACACCTACTTCCAACTCTTATACTCAATACTTTGATTTATAAAGGACAATGTTCCAAAAGCACACTTTACGACCCTATCTGTGTGAGGTAATTCATTTCGGTAGGAGTAACAGATGTGTTGAGTATAGGGCTAATGGGAGGACTTTGAATAGTGTGGATGAGCAGAGGGATCTAGGTGTATGTGTACATAGATCCCTGAAAGTTGGGAATCAAGTAGATAAGGTTGTTAAGAAGGCATACGGTGTCTTGGCGTTTATTGGTAGGGGGATTGAATTTAGGAGTCGCAGCGTCATGTTGCAACTGTACACAACTCTGGTGCGGCCGCACTTGGAGTATTGTGTGCAGTTCTGGTCCCCACATTACAGGAAGGATGTGGAGGCTTTGGAGAGGGTACAGAGGAGGTTTACCAGGATGTTGCCTGGTATGGAGGGGAGGTTCTAAAAGGAGAGACTGAGGGTTTGGGGTTGTTTTCGCTGAAAAGAAGGAGGCTAAGAGGGGATCTTATTGAAACATATAAGATGATTAAGATGGTGTGCGTAAACTGGACCATCTCGAGGGCAACATGACAGCTCAGAGACTATCTCTGTTGCTATGCGGACACATGGATTTGGGCCTGTGTCCGTGGGAGTTTGCGCGTTCTCCCCGTGGTTGCGTGGGTTTCCTCCGGGTGCTCCGGTTTCCTCCCACGTCCCAAAAATGTGCTTTTAGGCTGATTGATTGAGTAACAAATTGTCCCTATATTGGACCTCCCTGATCCTCACACATTGGGCATAGACTAAAATCATGAATAGGTCATTGACAATGGGACGGCGGCGCGGGCTCGTTGGGCCGAAGGGCCTGTTTCCCGTGCTGTGTTGTTCTTTCTTTCTTTCTTATGATTAGAGGTTTAGATAGGGTGGACAGTGATAGCCTTTTTCCTCGGATGGAGAAAGCTAGCACGAGGGGGCATGGCTTTAAATTAAGGGGGGGTAGTTATAGGACAGATGTCAGAGGTAGGTTCTTTACCCAGAGGGTGGTGAGGGACTGGAATGCCCTGCCTGCTGCAGTTGTAAATGCGCCTAGTTTGGGGGCGTTTAAGAGATCCGTGGATAGGTTTATGGACAAAAAGGGATTGGTTTACATTAGTGGGTCAGTGTTTTTTTTAAAAAACTGGTCGGCGCAACATCGTGGGCCGAAAGGCCTGTTCTGCGCTGTAATGTTCTATGTTCTATGTTCTATCTACCTGTGACGCCACTTTTAGGGAATTATGTATCTGTATTCCCAGATCCCTCTGTTCTACTGCACTCTTCAGTGTCCTACCATTTACCATGGATGATCTACCTGGGTTTGTCTTTCCAAAGTGCAATACCTCACACTTGTCTGCATTAAACTCCATCTGCCATTTTTCAGCCCGTTTTTCTAATTGGTCCAAATCCCTCTGCAAGCTTTGAAAACCTTCCTCACTGTCCACTACACCTCCGATCTTTGTACCATCAGCAAATTTGCTGATCCAATTTATCACATTATCATCCAGATCATTGATGTAGATGACAAACAACAATGGACCCAACACCGATCCCTGCGACACACCACTAGTCACAGGCCTCCACTCAGAGAAGCAATCCTCCACAACCACTCTCTGACTTCTTCCATTGAGCCAGTGTCTAATCCAATTTACTATCTCCCCATGTATACTTAGCGACTGAACCTTCCTAATTAACCTCCCATGAGGGACCTTTTCAAAGACCTTACTGAAGTCCATGTAGACAACATCCACCGCCTTCCCTTCATCCACTTTCCTGGTAACCTCCTCGAAAAACTCTAATAGATTGGTTAAACATGACCTACCACACACAAAGCCATGTTGACTCTCCCTAATAAGTGCCTGTCCAGGCAAATCTTTGTAGATCCTATCTCTTAGCACTCCTTCCAATAATTTACCTACTACTGACGTCAAAAACAGCTTCTTTGCTGCTGCTGTCAGATTTTTGAATGGACTTACCTTGCATTAAACTGATCTTTCTCTATACCCTAGCTATGATTGTAAGACTATATTCTGCACTCTCTCGTTTCCTTCTCTATATAGACAAAGCATACCGTTCATAGCATGCAAGAAACAATTCTTTTCACTGTATGTTAATATATGTGACAATAATAAATCAATTCAAAAAAACCTGGTTAGGTGTGTTGGCCATGCTAAATTCTCCCTCAGTATATCCAAAAAGGAGTGTGGCATCTAGGGATTTTCACAGTAACTTCATTGCAATGTTAATATAAGCCTACTTGTGACTAATAAATAAGTTTTATTTTTACTTTAAAATGCTGCAGAAGCTGGAATCTGAAACAAAAACAAAATGCTGGAAAACCTCAGCAGGCCTGACAGGTGTGCTCCTCCTGTCAGATGTGGGCAATTAAGGAGCAATCTAGTCTTCTTGACAACTTTGTCTGCAGGAAATGTGTCCAGTTGCATCTCTTTACAGACTGCATTGTTTGGTTGGAGCGACAGGTGGATGCAGTGCAGAGCATACAGGAAGCAGAGAGTGTGATAGACACTAATTACAGGGAGGTTGTCACACCACAGGTTCAGACAGGTAGATGGGTGACCACCAGGAAAGGCAGGCAGGTAGTGCAGGAGTCTCCTGTGCCTATTCCCCTTTCAAACAGGTATACCATTTTGGATATTGTTGAGAGGGATAGCCTGTGAGGGGGAGATACCAGCAGCAGCCAGGCCTGTGACACCACAGCTGGTTGTGGGACAGGTTCAGGCAAAGAGCAAGCGAGCAGTAGTAATAGGGCACTCACTAGTGAGAGGCATGGACAGGCGCTTCTCTGGCTGCAATCGAGACTCCAGGATGGTGTGCTGCCTCCCTGGTACAGGGTGAAGAATGTCTCTGAGCGATTGCAGGACATTCTTACGGGGGAGGGTGAGCAGCCAGAAGTCGTTGTACACATTGGCACTAACAACATAGGTTGGAAAAGGGATGAGGCCCTGAAGTGTGAATATAGAGAGTTGGGCAGAAGCTAAAGTGCAGAACCTCAAAGGTAGCAATTTCAGGAGTACTACAGGTGTCACGTGCTAGTGAGAGTAGGAATAGGAGGATTAGGCAGATGAATGTGCGGCTTGAGAGCTGGTAAAGGAGGCAGGGATTTAGATTTTTGGATCATTGGGATCTTTTCTGGGGAAGGGCTGACATGTTCAAGAGGACCAGGTTATTCCTGAACTGGAGGGGACTGACACCCTGGTGGGAGGTTTGCGAGAGCCACTCGAGGGTTTAAACTAATTTTGTAGGGGGGTGGGATTGAAAGCAGCAGGGAGACAGGAGAGAAGTTTGAGGACAGCACAAAAGTTAAAGAGAGCATATTAAATAATAAAGGCAGCATCAATAATGCTACTATTAGACAGATCAGGCAAAAGCAAGACAGAGAGCAAGGGAAGTCCAGATTAAACTGCATTTATTTCAATGCAAGAGGCCTGATGGGCAAGGCAGATAAACTCAGGGCATTGATGGGTATGTGGGACTGGGATTACAGATAGATCCAAGAAAAATAGGGTGGTAATAGTCAGAGATTCTACCTTTCCCAACACTGACTGGGACAGCCACAACAGTAGGGGTTTGGATGGAGAGAAATTTGTTGACTGTATTCAGGATGAATTGGTCATTCAGTCTGTGGATGGCCCGACTAGAGAGGGGGCAAAACTTGACCTCCTTTTGGAAAATAAGGAAGGGCAGATGACAGAAGTGTTAGTGAGGGATCACTGTGTGACTAATAACCATAATTCAATTTGTTTTAAGATAGCTATGGGGAATGATAGGTTTGGCCCAAAAGTTAAAATTCTAATTGGGGGCAAGGCCAGTTTTGATGGTATAAGGCAGGAACTTTCAACAGTTAATTGGGGGAGTCTGTGGGAAGGCAAAGGGATGTCTGGTAAGTGGCATGCTTTCAAAAGTGTGGCCAGGGTTCAGGGTAAACACATTCCTCTTAGAGTGAAGGACAAGGCTGGATGACTTGGGATATTGAGACCCTGGTCAAGAAGAAAAAAGAGGCACATGATGTGCATAGGCAGCTGGGATCAAGTGAATCTCTTGAAGAGTACAGAGGGTGTAGGAGTAGGGTTAAGGGAGAAATCAGGAGGGCAAAAAGGGGACATGAAATTGTTTTGGCAGATAAGGCAAAGGAGAATCCAAAGAGCTTCTACAAATACATAAAGGGTAAAAGAGTAACAAGGGAGAGGGTAGGGCCTCTGAAAAATCAACAAGGTCATCTATGTGCAGATCCACAAGAGATGGGCAAGATCCTAAATGAATATTTCTCATCAATGTTCACTGTTGGGAAAAGCACGGATGTTCGGGAACTTGGAGAATTAAATAGTGATGTCTTGAGGAGTGTACATATTACAGAGAAGGAGATGCTGGAAGTCTTAAATCAAGGTCGATAAATCCCTGGGACCTGATGAAATGTATCCCAGGATATTGTGGGAGGCTAGGGAGGAAATTGTGGGTTCCCTAGCAGAGATATCTGAATCATCGATAGTTCACGGGTGAGGTGCCTGAAGATTGGAGAGTGGCAAATGTTGTGTCTTTGTTTAAAAAGGGCTGCAGGGAAAAGCCTGGGAACCACAGGCCAGTGAGCCTCACATCTGTGGTGGGTAAATTGTTGGAAGGTATTTTGAGAGACAGGATCTAAAGTCATTTAGAGACACAAGGACTGATTAGGGACAGTCAGCATGGCTTTGTGAGTGGAAAATCATGTCTCACAAATTTAATTGAGTTTTTTGAAGGGGTAACCAAGAAGGTAGAGAGGGCAGTGCAGTTGCTGTTAACTACATGGACTTTAGCAAGGCCTTTGACAAGGTACCGCATGGTTGGTTGTTGCATAAGGTTAAATCTCATGGGATCCAAGGTGAGATATCTAAATAGATAAAAAGTTGGCTTTGTGACAGAAGCCAGAGGGTGGTTGTAGAGGGTTGTTTTTCAAACTGGAGGCCTGTGACCAGCCTCAGGGATCAGTGCTGGGCCCACTATTATTTGTCACTTATATCAATGATTTGGATGAGAATATAGGATACATGGTTAGTAAGTTTGCAGATGACACCAAGATTGGAGGCATAATGAACACTGAAGAGAGTTATCTCCAATTGCAATGGGATCTTGATCAATTGGGCCAGTGGGCTGATGAATGGCAGATGGAGTTTAATTTAGATAAATGCGGGATGATGCATTTTGGTCGATTGAACCAGGGCAGGACTTACTCAGTTAATGGTAGGGTGTTGGGGAGAGTTACAGAACAAAGAGATCTCGGGGTACAGGTTCATAGCTCCTTGAAAGTGGAGTCACAGGTGGACAGAGTGGTGAAGAAGGCATTCGGCATGCTTGGTTTCATCGGTCAGAACATTGAATACAGGAGTTGGGACGTCTTGTTGAAGTTGTACAAGACATTGGTAAGGCCACACTTGAAATGCTGTATGCAGTTCTGGTCACCCTATTATAGAAAGGATATTATTAAACTAGAAAGAGTGCAGAAAAGATTAACTAGGATGTTACCGGGACTTGATGGTTTGAGTTACAAGGAGAGGCTGCATAGACTGGGACTTTCTTCTCTGAAGAGTAGGAGACTGGGGGGTGATCTTATAGAGCTCTATAAAATAATGAGGGGCACAGATCAGCTAGATAGCCAATATCTTTTCCCAAAGGTAGGGGAGTCTAAAACTATAGGACATAGATTTAAGGTAAGATGGCAGAGATACAAAAGTGTCCAGAGGGGCAATCTTTTCACACAGAGGGTAATGAGTGTCTGGAACAAGCTGCCAGAGGCAGTAGTTGAGATGAGTACAATTTTGTCTTTTAAAAAGCATTCAGATAGTTACATGAGTACGATGAGTATAAAGGAATGTGGGTCAAATGCAAGCAATTGGGATTAGCTTCGGGGTTTAGCAAAAAAGAGTGCATGGACAAGTTGGACTGAAGGACCTATCTCTATGCTGTAAACCTCTATGGTAGCATCTGTGGGGAGAGAACAGAGCCAATGTTTCGAGTCTAGATGACTCTTCAGAGCTAAGAGCAAAGAGAATCAGCAGAGATTTATAAGTTGGGGTGGGTGGGGTGGTGTTAATTCTAAGTCCTGTCAGAGAAAAGAACAATACTTCTGCAGGAATGGCCTTGTTGGGAGTTGGATAATACTGACTGGAGTTCAGAAGAGTTAATGGGGACTCTCATAGAATCTTAGAAAAATCTAACAAGGTTAAACTAAGTAGGTTCAGAAAGAATATTCCCAATGGTGGAGGAGTCCAAAACTAGGGGTCATAGTTTGAGGATAAGGGGTAAATCTTTTCGAACTGAGGTGAGGAGAAATTTCTCCACCTAGAGAGTGGTGAATCTGCAGAATTTATTACTACAGAAAGTAGATGTAGTTGAGGCCAAAATGTTATGTGATTTCAGATTAGGTATAGCTCTTGGGGCTAAAAGGATCAAGGGAGAAGGTGGGATCTAGATATTGAATTCGATGATCAGCCATGATTGTAGTTAATGGTGGAACAGGCTCGAGGGCTGAATACAAAGAACAAAGAACAAATGACAGCACAGCAAATGAAACAGGCCCTTCGGCCCAACAAGCCCACGCCACCCGTTTTAACACTCAGCGAGTGCTTCATTCCAATCCTTCTTCTACCAACGACTTTTGTCTACATCTCATGGACTCCACAATAAAGGGGTGCAAATTTAGGGAGTTATATGTGCACCAGATTAAGGGAGATCCAATTTAGGGACAATTTATTGACACCAATCAGCCTAAAAGCATGTTTTTGGGGTGTGGGAGGAAACCGGAGCACCCGGAGAAAACCCACGCAAGCATGGGGAGAATGCGCAAACTCCCACAGACACTGACCCAAGCTGGAGATCCGACCCGGGTCCCTGTAACTGTACAGCAGACAGTGATAGTCACTGAGCTGTCATGTTGCCCGTCAATTGGTCCAATTTAAGCGTACGCTAACGATGTGAAGCACTAGGCAACTCTCGAAATAACATCTAAGAGCAGCCCTCGCATGACCCACCGCGTGTATAGAACAAAGAACAAAAACAGCCCGGGAAACAGGCCCTTCGGCCCAACGAGCCCACGCCGCCATTTTAACATTACCAGTCCCCCCCTCCACCCATGACCCTTATCTATTGTTTATGGCCATCCACATTGAGGGAAACTAATTTAGAGACAATTTATTACCTCCAATCAGCCTAACAGCACATCTTTGGGGTGTGGGAGGAAACCGGAGCACCCGGAGAAAACCCACGCAAGCACGGGGAGAATGCGCAAACTCCCACAGACACCGGCCCAAATCCATGTGTCTGCAACAGCAAACAGTGATAGTCACTGAGCTGTCGTCTTGCCCAGTATCTGGTCCAGTTTAAGGGTACACTAACGACATGAAGCACTCGGCTATTCTCGAACATTCAAGAGCAGCCCCAGTACGACCCATCGCGTGTACGCCCCTCATTGGACAACAAGGCGGACCGACTTAAAACCTGTGAATGAAAAGAGAAGAAACATTATTATCACACCACATCCTTATACATTACCAGGGACGTCCCAATGCTAATGAACCTTATTTAAAACAATCTCCTATATCCCCCCATCTCCAACCCACTCATGTGCCTGTCTAAGTTACTCTTAAACAACTCCAGCGTGCCTGCCTCCACCACCTTACTTGGCAGAGCATTCCATACCCCCACTACCCTCTGTGTGAAAAACCTCCATCTAATATCCGTGTTATACCTCTCACCCCCTCACCCCAAGCCCGTGGTCCCTCGTACTGTGTGTCTCTAACATAGGAAATAACTTACCTCTGTTTACTCTATCTGTACCCTTCATAATCTTATATACCTCTATTAGATCCCCCCCTCAGTCGCTGTCATTCAAGGGAAAACAGCCCCAATTTGCTCAATTGTTCCTCATAACCCAGTCCTTCCATACCAGGCAACATCCTGGTAAACCTCCTCTGCACTCTCTCCAGAGTCTCCACGTCCTTCTGGTAGTAAGGCGACCAGAACTGGACGCAGTACTCTAAATACGGCCTAACCAATGTTCTATACAACTGCAACATTAGACTCCAGCTCTTATATTCTATACCCCTTCCTATAAAGGCTAACATACCATAGGCTTTCTTCACCACACTCTCCACTTGTACTGCCACCTTCAAAGACTTGTGCACTTGCACCCCCAGGTCTCTCTGCGATTCTATACTCCTTACGGGCTTACCCTTTATCATATAACTCCCCCCTACATTATTCCAGCCAAAATGCATCACCTCACATTTATCAGGATTAAACTCCATTTGCCATATATCTGCCCAATATACCAGCCTATCAATATCCCGTTGTATTGCCAGACACTGCTCCTCACTGCCCGCCAATCCAGCCATCTTAGTGTCATCAGCAAATTTGCTGATCACACCACCTACTCCCTCTTCCAAATCATTTATATACACTACAAAGAGAAGAGGTCCCAGTACTGAGCCCTGCGGCACACCACTAGTGACAGACCTCCAGCTAGAAAAAGACCCCTCCACTACTACTGACTCCTCTTTGCAAGCCAGTTCTCTACCCATCTAGATACCTGGCCACGTATCCCATAAGCCTTAATCTTTGCAACCAACCTACCATGAGGGACTTTGTCAAACGCCTTACTGAAATCCATATAGATGACATCTACGGCTCGTCCTTCGTCGACCGTTTTTGTCACCTCCTCAAAAAATTCTACCAGATTCGTAAGGAAGACTTCCCCTTTACAAAGCCATGCTGCGTATCCTTAATCAGATCGCAATGCTCCAAGTGCGCATACATCCTATCCCTAAGAATCCTCTCCATCAACTTCCCTACCACTGACGTCAAACTCACCGGCCTATAGTTACCCGGGTTATCCCTCCTACCCTTTTTAAACAACGGTACCACGTTCGGTATCCTTCAGTCCTCTGGGACCTCACCTGTGTCCAAAGAAGAGACAAAGGTTTGCGTCAGAGGCCCAGCAATCTCATCTCTCACCTCCCTAAGCAGCCTGGGATAAATGCCATCGGGCCCCGGAGATTTATCAGTTTTAATGCTACCTAAAAGGCATAACACTTCTTCCCTCGTAATTGATAGTTCCTTCAATTGGTCTAAAACTCCCTCGAAGACCGTACCAGACATCAAGCCCCTCTCCTTCGTGAATACCGATGCAAAGTATTCATTCAGGATCTCCCCCATTCCCTTGGACTCTAAGCACAATTCCCCTCCTCTGTCCCTGAGGGGACCGATTTTTCCCCTAGCCACCCTTTTGTTCCTAACATAGGAGTAAAACGCCTTTGGATTTTCCTTAATCCTACCTGCCAAAGCCATCTCATGCCCCCTTTTTGCCTTTCTAACTGCCCTTTTGAGCTCCCTCCTACTCTCTCTGTATTCCTCCAACGCTCTCTCCGTTCCCAGCTGCTTAGACCTGACATACGCCTCTCGTTTCTTCCTAACCAGGTCTTCTATATCCCTAGTAATCCACGGCTCTCTAATCCTACCTTTCCCATCCTTTCTCCTAACCGGCACATGCCTTTCCTGCACCCTTTGCAGTTTTCCCTGGAATGACTCCCACATGCCTAACGTGGTCTTGCCTTCCAACAGCCTATCCCAGTCTGTATCCCTAAGCTCCTGCCTAATCCGGCTGTATCTAGCCTTCCAACAATTTAGCACCTTCCCCTTAGGACAGCTCTTGTCTTTTTCCATTCGTATCCTAAAGTAGACAGAGTTGTGGTCACTATTAGCCACATGTTCACCTACTGCAACCTCAACCACCTGACCCGGCTCATTTCCCAGAACTAAATCCAGTATCGCCCCCTCTCTAGTCGGGCTATCTACATACTGTTACAAGGATCCTTCCAATACACATCTTACGAATTCCTCCCCATCCGACCCCCCCTAGCTCTAGGCACCTTCCAATCCACTCCAGGGAGATTAAAATCTCCCACTACAACAACCCTATTCTTCCTACACTTATCCAAAATGTCCCTACATATACCCTCTTCCACTGCCTGCGGGCTATTGGGTGGCCTATCGTACACTCCTAGCATAGTAATGGCCCCCTTCCTATTCCTCAACTCCACCCACAGAGACTCAATTCCCAACCCCTCCATGTTATCCTTCCTCTGCTCCCTAACTAACAGCGCCACTCCCCCTCCTCTTTTCGACCCACCGTGTGTATGCCCCTTGTTGGCCATCAAGGCAGACTAAATCGCCTGTGGATGTAAAATGAGACATAACAGACTATACAGACATTAATGGAAGATCCCCAATAGCTCCAACATAAGAGACAGGTGAGCCTTAAAATTTGTTGGACGGCCGATAGGAACCTGTTAATTCCCAGGAACGTCCTGAGGCTCTTGATCTTCAACTAGAACATTCTTTTGTATCCCTCCATCTCCAGCCTGCTCATGTGCCTATCTAGGTAAGTCTTAAACAACCCTAGCGTGTCTGCCTCCACCACCCTATTTGGCAGTGCATTCCAGGCCCCCACAACCGTCTGTGTAAAAAACATCCCTCTAACATCTGGGTTATACCTCACCCCTCTCACCTTGACCCATTGACCCCTCGCAATTTTTGCATCCAACCTGGGAAAAAGCTTCCCACTGTTCACTCTATCTATACCCTTCATAATCTTATACACCTCTATTAGGTCTCCCCTCATTCTCTGTCATTCCCGGGAGAACAACCCCAATTTGCTCAATCTCTCCTCATAGCTAAGACCCTCCATACCAGGCAGCATCCTGGTAAACCTCCTCTGCACTCTCTCCAAGGCCAACTCCTGCTTCCAATTTTTTTAGCACATTTCTATGTCATGCAATTCAGGATCATCAGATCATTTTCATGAAAATATGACCGCACTGAGTTATGATTGACTGGTTATTTTCAACATCTCGAATTGCATATAATTTGTATTGAGAAACAGCTGAAAGTTTACTTTTTAACTCTTTTTACATGAAACCACTTTTAGTTGGTTACATGAGACAGGAAATTCCTAGACGCAAGCTGCTCCTTCCTCTCAGTCACTGGATTGTGACTGCAACAGAAAGATAACAGGCAGTCACACACATCACTTCCGTGCTTTGTTTCACAATTCTGCAGCTTTCCTCATTTGTACACTACAAATGAAATTTGTTCTAATTTCTTGAAGCAAATAACTCATTAATTTCCACAAACCATTGCTGCAGTTTGCTTGACCCTGCCAAATAAACTAGATTTGGTAAATGCACAGGGATTCTCTTTCCATGCTGCTCAATATTGTGTGAAAATAGTCGGCAGAAGAAAAAGGCTAAGGGAAAAATTTATCTCAAGGCTGTTGGGATACAAAACGAGGTGGGAATGATGTTAGAGAGACATAAAGTTCTGATCAGACAAATCTGGAATATTATGTTCAGTTCTGGGCATTCAGGAAGGGTGCAGCATAGATTCATCAGAATTATACCAGGGCTAAAAGGGTTAAATGATAATGACAGACACAGTTGTATTTTCTTGAGGTTAGAATGTGAAAGCATGATCTAATAAGATGATGAAAGGATTTGATAGGGTGGATAAAGCGAATATTTCCTCTGGTGGGGCAAATCCCAAACATAAGAACATAAGAAATAGGAGCAGGAGTAGGCCATCTAGCCCCTCGAGCCTGCCCCGCCATTCAATAAGATCATGGCTGATCTGAAGTGGATCAGTTCCACTTTCCCGCCCTCTCCCCATAACCCTTAATTCCCTTGTCTGTCAAAAACCTATCAACCCGTGACTTAAATATATTTAGCGAGGTAGCCTCCACCGCTTCAACGGGCAGAGAATTCTAGAGATTCACCACCCTTTGAGTGAAGAAGTTCCTCCTCAACTCTGTTCTAAACTGCACCCCCCTCCCCCCCCCCTTATCTTGAGGCTGTGCCCTCTAGTCCTGCTGTCCTTTCTGAGCGGGAAGAATCTCTCTACCTCTACCCTATCCATCCCCTTCATTATCTTATACGTCTCTATAAGATCCCCCCTCGGCCTTCTAAACTCCAATGAGTACAGACCCAGTCTATTCAGTCTCTCTTCATAGTCCAACCCCCTCATCTCTGGTATCAGCCTAGTGAACCTCCTCTGCACTTCCTCCAAGGCCAAAATATCCTTGCGCAAGTGCGGCGACCAAAACTGCACACAGTACTCCAGCTGCGGCCTCACCAGTACCCTGTACAGTTGCAGCAAGACCTCCCTACTTTTATATTCAATCCCCCTCGCTATGAAGGCCAGCATCCCATTCGCCTTCCTGACCACCTGCTGCACCTGCAGACTGGGTTTTTGCGACTCATGCACAAGGACCCCCAGGTCCCTCTGCACTGTAGCATGCTGCAGCTTTTCACCCTTTAAATAGTAATCCCTCCTACTATTATTTCTGCCAAAGTGGATAACCTCACACTTGCTAACATTATACTCCATCTGCCAGGTCCTCGCCCACTCGCTCAGCCTATCCAGATCCCTCTGCAGACTTTCCACACCTTCCACACAATTTGCTTTTCCACTCATCTTCATGTCATCAGCAAATTTCGTCACCCTACACTCAGCCCCCTCCTCCAGATCATCTATATAAATGGTAAATAGCTGAGGCCCCAGCATCGATCCCTGCGGCACTCCACTAGTCACCAACCGCCAATCAGAATAGCACCCATTGATTCCAACTCTCTGCTTCCTGTTAAACATTAAAATTGGGGCCAGGCCATTCAGGGATAAATCAAAAAGAATGCCAACAAAACTGGGTGCCATGACACTGCTGGTTTATGCTTTCTGGAAACCTGGAGGGAAGAAAAATGGTGGGAGGGGGATTCTATTGCTAGTGATTTCCAGCATGCCCCATGCCGACTTCCATATGGGTTCTGCTGTGTGCAAATGTGCTGACTAGACCGAACTATTTTGAATCTCTTATGCCCTGTTACACCCTCTTGTAAACGTGGGTAGAACCCCAAACGTATGTTGATTAAATGCATCAGCATGGGACTTTCAGCTGAGGTGTTTTTGACTTTCTTTTGCTGCTGTAGAGCTCACAATGTACCAGATACTGTGGAGCTGCAGGTACTCACTGCAATTTCATTGTCTGAAGGGAGTTGTTGGACTTTTGGAAGGAATTACAAATATAGGTAATAGGAGCAGAGTGGTTGTTGGACAACTGTTGACCTTTGTTGGTGAGGCCTGCAGGATGCCCTGGAGCAGGTCTTTGGATTACTAGTATAGCAACAAAACCACCAAGTTACTGCTCCCTTTGCCCCCCCATAAAGTTGCACCAGTTATTCCTCCTTTCCCTTCCTCTGTCCTCCTTCATCCTTTGTGTTCTCCCCCCTCCCCAACATTTTTTTGTCCTCAATGCCCGTCCTCTCTCTTCCACCATACCCTCTCCTCTATGTATTTTGAACATAATGTGGTGTTCAGCCCTCCAGTCAATAATGAAGTGAGCAAACACTTTCTGTGTTTCATTGTATCTAACACCCACCATCACATTACTCAACCCCCAGAATACTGGGTCGAAACATTTAATACTGATCCAAAGGGAGTTCAATCTGAAACATATTCATCTGTTAGAAAGAATCCCTAACTCTGCATAAATGTATCTAATTGCTTTATTAACATTTATAATTTTTCTGCTAGTTGGTCTGTGTGCTGAATGTTTATTGATAAGATCCTACAAACCAATTTGAAGTGCTTTGCTTTCATGACAGTTGACAATTTTATGGCCCAGTCTCATTGTAACAGAAATGTGAGTCTATTATAGCAAATGGAAAGGATGTCGGTGATTACTGGGGTGTGAGCAGCTAAACATCACTCTGAGGAATGGGTCAGAATGTTATCCAATCTCTATTCGCAGCTGTTTCCGCTCACTCCACCCTATTCATATGTTGACCCCTTTTTAAATAAATTGCTGATTCCTGCAGCTTGTTCTGGAGAGGAAAAAGGAACCTGTGTTTTAAACTTAATCTGCTAAGGGCTGTGGGGATGGAAACAGACACATACAGTCTTCCTGTAGCTGCCATGCTGATTATATATTTGCCAATTCTTCACATTCCAGACTTATATGAGAAACAGCAAGCAATCTTTTTTATCTGACTGTAGTTGCAGTTAACAGCTGTGAATTTTAAGGTTTCCTTTAACCAAAATCAAGAGTTCTTTAATGAATATTCTCATGAAGTAGTTTAAAATTTAAAATTAATGTATGGAAATAGTTCTTATCAAACTCACAAATGTGACAGTGATAAAGGGAAACACTCCTTTGTCCTTCTTGACCTGCCTGAAGGCTTTGAAACTGTTGACCACACCAGCGGCCGTAGAACATAGAAAAACCACAGCACAAACAGAGCTTTCTGCCACAAGTTGCGCTGATCATATCCCTACCTACTAGGCTTACCTTTAACCCTCAATCCTACAAAGTCCCATGTACTTATCCAGAAGTGTCATAAAGGACCCTATCAAATCCGCCTCCACCCCCACTGCCGACAGCCCATTCCACGCACCCACCTCCCTCTGAGTGAAAAACTTACCCCTGACATCTCCTCTGTACCTACTCCCCAGCACCCTAAACCTGTTTGATGAGTATGTGGGATTCAATGGGATTGAGGGTTATAGATAGGCCTGGTAGGAATGGATATGATCAGTGCAACTTGTGGGCCGAAGGGCCTGTTAGTGCTGTAGTGTTCTATGTGTCCTCTTGTGGCAGCCATTTCAGCCCTGGGGAAAAGCCTTTGAGAATCCACTCGATCAATACCTCTCAACATCTTATACACCTCTATCAGGTCACCTCTCATCCTTCGTCTCTCCAAGGAGAAAAGACCGAGCTCTCTCAACCTATCCTCATAAGGCATGCTCCCCAATTCCAGGCAACATCCTTGTAAATCTCCTCTGCACCCTTTCTTTGGCTTCCACATCCTGCCTGTAGTGAGGCGACCAGAACTGAGCACAGTACTCCAAGTGGGGTCTGACCAGGGTCCTATATAGCTGCAGCATTACCTCCCGACTCCTAAACTCAATCCCTCGATTAATGAAGGCCAGTACACCATACGCCTTCTTGGCCACCTCCTCCACCTGCGAGGCCGATTTAAGAGTCCTTTGGACCCGGACTCCAAGATCCTTCTGATCTTCCACACTGCTATGAGTCCTACCATTAATACTATATTCCGTCATCCCATTAGACCTGCCAAAATAAATCACCACACAATTATCTGGGTTGAAGTCCATCTGCCACTTCTCCGCCCATTCCTGCATCCTATCTATGTCCTGCTGCAACTTCTGACATCCCTCCACACTATCCACAACACCACCAACCTTCGTATCGTCGGCAAACTTGCTAACCCATCCCTCCACTTCCTCATCCAGGTCATTTATGAAAATCAGAAACAGCAAGGGTCCCAGAACAGATCCCTGGGGCTCTCCAGTGGTCCCATCACTGGTCACATCAAGAAATGGCTGAAGATACTGGATACTGCAAATGCTATGGGCCCAGATGACATTCCAACAATACTACTGAAAACATATGCTCCAGAAATAGCTGTGCCCTAGCTAAAATCTTTCAGTACAGTTACAACACTGGCATCTACCTGGCAATGTGGAAAATTGTTCAGGAATGTCCTTTACTCAAGTAACAGAACAAATCCAACCCGGTCAATTACAGCCCTGTCAGTCTAACCTCAGTCATCAGCAAAGTGATGGAAGGGGTTATCGATGGTGCTTTCAAATGGTACTTACTCAGCAAGAACCTCTTCACTGATATTCACTGGCTTGGTCATAGAAGACAGAGGGTAGTGGTGGAAGGGTATTTTTCAGAATGGAGACCTATTCTGCAGGGATCAGTACTGGGCCCCCTAATCGCTCCCCTCCTCCAGCACCCTGCATGCTTTCAGCCCCTGACCCCCAAGCACCTCCTTCCTATCCAGCACCAACCCCCCACCCCCCTCCCCCCAACCACCACCACCACCACCAGAAGTATCACTGTGTTCTCAGGTCCTTACCCTTTTTGAGGAGCCACCTCCTGATATTCTACATGAGCCCCTTCTGCCCCATTGGAGAAGACCGACCATAACATCCGAGAGAGGGTGACCCTGACCTCTGAGTCCTCACCCTCTTTGAGGTGCGGGCACTGGAGCTGTCCAGAGAGGAGAACATCCGTGCTGTCAGCGACAGCACGATGGGGCTGGAGTCGAGAAGTGGGCACCTGTTAATCCTCCACTCAATTTGAGTCAAATACTAGGGGGCATAAGGATTAAGTGAGGGGCAAGGTTTATAGGAGATGTATGAGGCAAGTTTTTTTTTACAGAGGGTGGAGCATGGCCGGAGCTTGTTAGTGGGGGGAAGTAATGGAAGCAGATACGATAGTGACTTTTAAGGGGCATCTTGATATATGCATGAATAGGATGGGAATAGAGGGATAGGGTCCCAGAAGCATAGGGGATTTTAATTCAGATGGGCAGCATAGTCGGTGCAGGCTTGGAGGGCTGAAGGACCTGTTCCTGTGCTCTAATTTTCTTTGCTCTATGTTCAATGGAGAAATGGCAACCAACTTCCTGGCATCCCAGATTCCTCTCCCTCCCTTGCACTTAACCATGCATCCTGCAGGAATTTCCTTTACCAGGAAAGTGGATGAAGGGAAGGCGGTGGATGTTGTCTACCTGGATTTCAGTAAGGCCTTTGATAAGGTCCCTCATGGGAGGTTAATTAGGAAGGTTCAGTCGCTAAGTATACATGGGGAGATAGTAAATTGGATTAGACACTGGCTCAATGGAAGAAGTCAGAGAGTGGTTGTGGAGGATTGCTTCTCTGAGTGGAGGCCTGTGACTAGTGGTGTGTCGCAGGGATCGGTGTTGGGTCCATTGTTGTTTGTCATCTACATCAATGATCTGGATGATAATGTGATAAATTGGATCAGCAAATTTGCTGATGGTACAAAGATTGGAGATGTAGTGGACAGTGAGGAAGGTTTTCAAAGCTTGCAGAGGGATTTGGACCAATTAGAAAAACGGGCTGAAAAATTGCAAATGGAATTTAATGCAGACAAGTGTGAGGTATTGCACTTTGGAAGGACAAACCAAAGTAGAACATGCAGGCTAAATGGTAGGATTCTGAAGAGTGCAGTTGAACAGAGGGATCTGGGAATACACGTACAGAATTCCCTAAAAGTGCTTCACAGGTGGATAGGGTCGTAAAGAGTGCTTTTGGTACATTGGCCTTTATAAATCGGAGTATTGAGTATAAAAGTTGGAGTGTTCTGGTGAGGTTGTATAAGGCATTGGTGAGGCCAAATTTAGAGTATTGTGTGCAGGAAGGGTGTAAATAAAGTTGAAAGAGTGCAGAGATGGTTTACAAGGATGTTGCCGGGACTTGAGAAACTGAGTTACAGAGAGATTGAAAAAGTTACGACTTTATTCCCTGGAGAATGAGGGGAGATTTGATAGAGGTGTATAAGATTATGATGGGTATCGATAGAGTGAATGCAAGCAGGCTTTTTCCACTGAGGCTACAGGAGAAAAAAGCCAGAGGGCATGGGTTAAGGTGAAGGGGGAAAAGTTTAAAGGGAATATTAGGGGGGGATTCTTCACACAGAGAGTGGGGGGAGTGTGGAATGAGCTGCCGGATAAAGTGACAAATGCAGGGTCACTTTTAACATTTAAGAAAAACTTGGACAGGTTCATGGATGAGAGGGGTGTGGAGGGATATGGTCCAGGCACAGGTCAGTGGGACTAGGCAAAAAATGGTTCAGCACAGACAAGAAGGGCCAAAAGGCCTGTTTCTGAGCTGTAATTTTTCTATGGTTCTGTGTTGTAGGGATACATCTGGACATTCCAGCGCCTTCTGGTAACGTGAGCCCCATTGCGGCTCCCGCCCATCTTCCACCAGACACCGCGGACAAGTCCTTGGAGGATATACATAGAACATAGAACATTACAGCGCAGAACAGGCCCTTCGGCCCACGATGTTGCGCCGACCAGTTACAAAACAATGACCCACTAGCCTATACCAATCCCTTTTCGTCCATAAACCTATCTACAGATCTCTTAAACGCCCCCAAACTAGGTGCATTTACAACTGCAGCTGGCAGGGCATTCCAGTCCCTCACCACCCTCTGGGTAAAGAACCTACCCCTGACATCCGTCCTGTAGCTATCCCCCCTTAATTTAAAGCCATGCCCCCTCGTGCTAGCTTTCACCATCCGAGGAAAAAGGCTATCACTGTCCACCCTATCTAAACCTCTAATCATCTTATATGTTTCAATAAGATCCCATCTTAGCCGCCTTCTTTCCAATGAAAACAACCCCAAATCCCTCAGTCTCTCCTCATAGGATCTCCCCTCCATAACAGGCAACATCCTGGTAAACCTCCTCTGCACCCTCTCCAAAGCCTCCACATCCTTCCTGTAATGTGGGGACCAGAACTGCACACAGTACTCCAAGTGCAGCCGTACCAGAGTTGTGTACAGTTGCAACATGACGCTGCGACTCCTAAATTCAATCCCCCTACCAATAAACGCCAAGACACCATACGCCTTCTTAACAACCTTATCTACTTGATTCCCAACTTTCAGGGATCTATGTACACATACACCTAGATCCCTCTGTTCATCCACACTATTCAAAGTCCTCCCGTTAGCCCTATACTCGACACATCTGTTGCTCCTACCGAAGTGAATTACCTCACACTTCTCCGCATTAAATTCCATCCACCACCTCTCGGCCCAGCTCTGCAACCTGTCTAAGTCTCCCTGCAAACTATGACACCCTTCCTCACAATCTACCACACCTCCGACTTTGGTGTCATCAGCAAACTTACTAATCCACCCAACTATACCCTCATCCAGATCATTAATAAAGATTACAAACAGCAGTGGCCCCACAGATCCCTGAGGCACACCACTCGTAACCGAACTCCATGACGAATATTTACCATCAACCACCACCCTCTGTCTCCTATCTGATAGCCAATTTCTGATCCAATTTCCTAGATTACCCCCAATCCCATACATCTGCATTTTCTGCAGAAGCCTACCATGGTGAACCTTATCGAACGCCTTACTAAAATCCATATATACCACATCAACTGCCTTGCCCCCATCCACCTCTTTGGTCACCTTATCAAAAAACTCAATAAGGTTAGTAAGGCACGACCTACCCGCTACAAAACCATGCTGACTATTTCTAATCAATTCATTACTCTCCAAATAACTATAAATCCTATCCCTAATAATTTTTTCTAAAACCTTGCCCACAACAGAAGTAAGACTCACCGGTCTATAATTCCCGGCAAAGTCTCTGTTCCCCTTCTTAAACAATAGGACAATATTCGTTATCCTCCAATCCTCCGGTACTACACCAGAGACCAACGACGACCTGAAGATCAGAGCCAGAGGCTCCGCAATCACTTCTCTTGCCTCCCAGAGAATCCTAGGGTAGATCCCATCCGGACCAGGGGACTTATCTATTTTCAAACCCCTCAAGAATATCCAGCACATCCTCCTTATCAACCGTAATACTATCTATTTTACACCCCTGCACCCCAGTGTCCTCCTCAGCTATATTCATGTCCCCCTGTGTGAACAGGGGGTGAAGGGAACTTCAAGAGTGGCATTTTTTTGGCGTCAGCTTCCACCTAACAACTCACCATCCCAGACACTGACAAGTCAGTGGGTCCAGTTAGTGGCGAACCTTCTGGGTCACTTTCTGGTCAGCACAACACATCTGCTGCTGTATGTTGGATGGAGGAGGGAACACCCGAGGGCTCTGGCACGTGGGGGCCTCAGCAGTCCCAGGATATGTGCTGGGCTCTGAGATCACTTCTCCCTCAGCTGATAGAGATGCAACAACAGAGCCAAGGAATGCAGGAGGGGCTGAACTGCAAGGTTGTTGGGAGGAGTCCCAAAGCTTTCAGGCAAACCAGCTACTATCTGTCTCATGTGGTTCCCAGGCCAACACTGCAAGGATGGTGTCTGCTGTTGAAAGCCTGGGGCAGGGAATCCTCACTGTGACTGGCGGGTGATGGCCGAGTCACAGCGGAGGGTCTGAACAGGATTCAGAGATTCTGTGACCCATGGCTGAGAGGCTCGAGGACTTGTAGGAGACCCAGCAGGGTCCGCACTGAGACACAGCGAGGTAAGGCAGCTGTACTTGAGAACGTGGCCCAGTCATAGAGGATCGTGGCTGAGGGGCTGCAAAGTGCGGCCCAGTCTCAGAGGGTATTTGCTGCAGCTGTTGACGCTGCGGCCCCCCATTGCAGAGGGCTGGACCACCATGGGTAGGATGCAGGTGGTCCTCCAGGACAGTCAGAGCTCACAGCAGAAGCACCATTGTCTCATGGAGTGACCCAGGGGCCCACAGGAACTCCAAGAGAGGAGGAAGAGCTTGAGCCCATGGCGGGGCCTTCCAACCAGGAGACTGTGGCTGTGGATACACCTTCTGACTGTCCCCTTCCTGACACTGGGGCATCTCAGTGGTAGCGAGATGAAGAGGGTGTGTCCCAGACCTGTGGAACAGGCCAGGGCCCTCAAGAGGACACCCGCCACTCACTTCAGAGGCAACGGGCTGAGGTAGGCACCTGGCCCCCTCCACCTCTGAAGAACATTATGGGAGTCACTGAGATAGTTGTAGGCCACAGAAGCTAGAAAGTTGTAGTTGCACTGAGATGGCATTGGGGGAAGGGCTGCACTAATTAGGTAGATCTTTAAGCACCTAAACGTTTTCTGTTCACACTTTTTTAGAATCATCAAGGTTTACAGCATGGAAACAGGCCCTTCGGCCCAACTCCTCCATGCCCTTTTTTTAAACTCCTAAGTTAATCCAATTGCCCCTATCCCTCTATACCCAGCAGCGAAAAACTGCAGCAGGCGACGGTGCAGAGGGACCTCGGGGTCCTTGTGCATGAGTCGCAAAAACCCAGCTTGCAGGTGCAGCAGGTGGTCAGGAAGGCGAATGGGATGCTGGCCTTCATAGCGAAGGGGATTGAATATAAAAGTAGGGAGGTCTTGCTGCAACTGTATAGGGCATTGGTGAGGCCGCAGCTGCAGTACTGTGTGCAGTTTTGGGCGCCGCACTTACGCAAGGATATTTTGGCCCTGGAGGGAGTGCAGAGGAGGTTTACTAGGCTGATACCGGAGTTGAGGGGATTGAGCTATGAGGAGAGGCTGAATAAACTAGGCTTGTACTCGTTAGAGTTTAGAAGAATGAGGGGAGATCTCATTGAGACGTATAAGATGATGAATGGGATGGATAGGATAGAGGTGGAGAGACTCTTCCCGCTCAGAAAGGACAGTAGGACTAGGGGGCACAGCCTCAAGATAAAGGGGGGGGGCGGTTTAGAACAGAGTTGAGGAGGAACTTCTTCACTCAAAGGGTGGTGAATCTCTGGAATTCTCTGCCCGTTGAAGTGGTGGAGGCTGCCTCGCTAAATATTTTTAAGAAGCGGGTTGATGGGTTTTTGATAAGAGAAGGGATTAAGGGTTATGGGGAGAGGGCGGGAATGTGGAACTGAGTCACGACAGATCAGCCATGATCTTATTGAATGGCGGGGCAGGCTCGAAGGGCCAGATGGCCTACTCCTGCTCCTATTTCTTATGTTCTTATGTTCTTAAACCCATGTAATTATCTAAATGCTTTTTAAAAGATAAAATTGTACCCGCCTCTACTACTACCTCTGGCAGTTTGTTCCAGACACTCACCATCCTCTGGAAATTTTTGTACCTCTCACCTTAAACCTTTGCCCTCTAGTTTTAGACTCCCCTACCTTTGGGAAAAGATATTGACTATCTCGCTGATCTGTCCCCCTCATTATTTTATAGACCTCTATAAGATCACTCCTCAGCCTCCTACACTCCAGAGAAAAAAGTCCCAGTCTACCCAGCCTCTCATAACTCAAACCATCAGGTATCGGTAGCATCCTAGTAAACCTTTTCTGGATTCTTTCTAGCTTAATAATATCCTTTCTATAATTTATGTTAGAAATTGTTTAAATACCTTTATTACAACTATTAAATATTTTTTCATCATCCACCTGTGACTAGTTTATCTCAGATTTGCCTCAAACCGGGTGCCCATAGATCAGGAGCGTGGGACTGAAGTGCAAACAAAACATCAATAAAAGATTCTTCAGGAAAACATAAAGGGGGTGCAATCTCAAACACAAAACATAGACAAGGTCCATGGACTCCACAAGGCCACAGAAAGGGCAGTCTTGGGAACCCGTAAACCCACGAAACCCATGGTTTGATGGAACTACTGCATGTATCACCCTCCACCCCAGGTCCCCAAGATAATTGGGGCAGATCCCTCCGTAGAGGGACCTCTACTGGGGACCTCTGCCTCCCGGGGGTAACAAGGCCCACCGAGGTGTACCCAGGTGAGGACGGGGTAGTGGAAGGTGTGCAGCAGCGGCCCGTCTGCCTCCACGTGGTGGAGAAAAGCACGGAGGATATTTCTGTGAGGCGGCTCATGCTGTGGGGGACCTGACCCCGGGAGGGGGGTTGAGGCTTTGGGCCAATGTGGAATTCCGTCTGAACAGAGGAGTGCTTGGGTGGGATCCCTTGAGACCACGTGCACAGTTAGGGTTAAGCACGACCACCCTAAGGTCTTGGATGGCTTTGGCCGTGCGTCAGATGGGCCCCCCTGCGCACTCAGCACCATGTGGGGGCTCATCCATCCTCCTCCTCCACCATCCAGCACATCCCGGATCCTGGTCACTCCTGCATCCACAGCCCTCCTCTCCGCCAGCCACTGAAGTCTTACGGCTGGAGGAATGGATTCCTGAGCAGTGGCTCTCACACAAGAGCTGCTCCTGATGGGGGAGACTTGCGTCGCGAGGTGACCATGTTCCAGGTATGAGGCGATCCTGGTTAAAAAATGGGCAACTCCCACAAGGTGAACATGGAACATAGAACACAGAACTCTACAGCACAAACAGGCCCTTCGGCCCACTAGTTGCTCCAATCACTTCTATACCTCCAAAGCCATAGACCTATCTATAATCCTCAATCCTATTAAATCCCATGTACTCATCTAGACGTTTCTTAAAAGACCCTTCATAATCTTATAAACCTCTATTAGATCCCCCCTCAGCCGATGTCTCTCAAGGGAAAACAGCCCAAGTGCGTTCAATCTTTCCTCGTAAGACAGCCTTCCATACCAGGCAACATCCTGGTAAATCTCCTCTGCACTCTCTCCAGGATCTCTACATCCTTCCGGTAGTACGGCGACCAGAACTGGACGCAGTACTCCAGGTGAGGCCTAATCAACGTTCTATACAACTGCAACATCAGACTCCTACTCTTATATTCTATACCCCTTCCTATGAAGGCTAACATACCATACGCTTTCCTCATCACATTCTGCACCTGCACCGACACCTTCAGGGACTTGTGTACCTGCACCCCCAGGTCTCTCTGCGTATCTATACTCCGGATAGTTCTACCTTTTATCGTATAACTCCCCTCCATATTATTCCATCCAAAGTGCATCACCTCGCATTTCTCCGGATTAAATTCCATTTGCCATCTATCTGCCCAATCTACCAGCCTGTCTATGTCCTGTTGCATTGCCAGGGCACTGCTCCTCAGTACCCGCCAATCCAACCATCTTAGTGTCATCAGCAAATTTGCTGATCACACCTCCTACCCCCTCTTCCAAGTCATTAATATATACTACAAATAGTAGAGGTCCTAGTACCGAGCCCTGCGGCACCCCACTGGTGACAGACCTCCAATTGGAAAAGGAGCCTTCCACTACTACCCGCTGTCTCCTCCTCCCAAGCCAGTTCTTCACCCATCTACATACCTGGCCTTGTATCCCATGAGCCTTCACCTTTTCTATCAGCCTACCGTGAGGGACCTTGTCAAACGCCTTACTGAAATCCATATAGACAACATCAACGGCTTGTCCTTCGTCAACCGTTTTGTCACCTCTTCAAAAAATTCCAATAGATTCGTAAGTTCAGTTACCCCACTTCTTTTTCTTGCCCTTCTGCAACCCCCCCCCCCCCCCCCCCCCCCCGCCCCCCCACCCCCCTGGGTCTTCTGGCCATGCGGAGGCTAAGCTCCCCACCATGCTGGCAGCCAAGGCAGCAGTCGCTGTTGGTAAGGCCTTCCCTTGCAGGGGTCCAGGATGTCTCAGAGAGGGTGGAGGGAATATTGAAGGGTGAAGGGAACCAAGCTGACGTAATTGTGCATATAGGGGAGAAGGACGTAGGAAGGAAGAGCAGGGGGAAAATACGTAGGCAGTTTAGGGAGTTGGGGGCCAGGCTGAAGAGCAGGGCCTCCAGGGTGGCAATATCTGGGCTGCTGCCAGTGCCTAGTGACAGTGGGGCTCGGAATACTGAGATCCTTCAGCTGAATGCTTGGCTGAGGGATTGGTGTAAGGCGGAGGGTTTTACATTTGTAAATCATTGGGAAGTTTTCGTGAGGGAGCGACACCTGAATAGGAGGGATGGGGAACACTTAAATGGGAAGGATACGAATATCTTAGCTGGGAGGTTAGCTGGAGTGTTTCTTTCATCAGGCTTTAAACTAATATGGAAGGGGGGTGGGAATGAGACCGATAGCTCAGTAGGCACTGGGATTGGGAGCGAGTTGGGTGCCGAGAGGTTAGACGAGAGGAAAGTCATCCGGGAGAAGGAGTGGGCCTGGAGGTCTGGTGTGCGTCTGCTTCAACGCGAGGAGTATAACGGGTAAGACAGATGAACTTAGGACCATAATGCTTACAAGGAATTTGGATGTGGTTGCGGTGATGGAGACTTGGTTAAAAGGACAGGACTGGCAGCTGAATATTCCGGGATATAAGTGTTTTAGGCGAGACAGAGGAGGGTCAAAAAGAGCGAGGGGAGTGGCGTTGCTAGTTAGGGAGCACATTACAGCGGTGCAGAGGGAGGACTATTTAGAGGAGGCGGGAAATGAGTCACTGTGGGTGGAGTTCAGAAACAGGAAGGGAGCAATCACTATGCTGGGGGTATACTATAGGTCATCCAATAGCCCGCAGGAAGTGGAAGAAAGTATATGTAAGAAAATTCTGGATAGGTGCAGAAAAAATAGGGTTGTTGTAGTGGGAGACTTTAATCTCCCTGGGGTGGATTGGAAGGTGCTTAGGGCTGGGGGTCTGGACGGGGAGGAATTTGTAAAATGAGTACAGGAAGGTTTTTTGGAGCAATATGTAGTTAACTCGACTAGAGAGGGGGCTATACTGGACCCAGTACTGGGAAATGGGTGGTCGAGGTTTCAGTAGGGGAACATGTGGCAAATAGTGACCACAATTCTGTCTACTTCAGGATTCTAATGGAAAAGGATGAGTGTTGTTCAAAGGGTAGGGTGCTAAATTGGGGAAGGCTAACTATAGCTGGATTAGGCAGGAGTGGTGGCCATTGATTGGGAGAGGATGTTTGAGGGTAAATCCATGTCTGGCATGTGGGAGTCTTTTAAGGGACAACTGATAAGGTTGCAGGATAGACATGTGCCGGTTAGGAGGAAGGATAGGAAAGGTGGGATTACAGAGCCGTGGATAAGTAGGGACATTGAGGACTTGATGAGGAAGAAAAGAGAGGCGTATGTTAGGTCCAAGCAACTGAGAACGGAGATAGCTTTGGAGGAATACAGAGAGAGTTAGAAGGGCGAAAAGGGGGAACGAGATGGTCTTGGCAGACAAGATTAAGGAAAATCCAAAGGTATTTTACTCATATGTTAGGAACAAAAGGGTGGTTAGAGAAAAATCGGTCCTCTTAGGGACAGAGGAGTCTCCCACTACAACAACCCTTTTTTTTCTGCACCTATCCAGAATTTTCTTACATATACTTTCTTCCACTTCCTGCGGGCTATTGGGTGACCTATAGTATACCCCCAGCATAGTGATTGCTCCCTTCCTGTTTCTTAGAGCCCGAGGGAATGGGGGAGATCCTGAATGAATACTTTGCGTCAGTATTCACAAAGGAGAGGGAATTGTTGTCTGGAAGTGTCTTGTTGATCCGTTGGAGAAAATATCCATTACGAGGGAAAAAGTGTTAGAGTTTTTAGGTAATATTAAAACTGATAAATCTCCAGGGGCCCGATGGCATTTATCCCAGGCTGCTTAGGGAGACAAGAAATGTAAGTGCTAGGCCTCTGACGCAAATCTTTGTCTCTTCTTTGGACACAGGTGAGGTCCCAGAGACGGGAGGATAGTGAATGTGGTACCGTTGTTTAAAAAGGGCAACAGGGATAGCCTGGGTAATTAGAGGCCGGTGAGCTTGATGTCAGTGGTAAGGAAGTTGTTGGAGAGGATTCTCAGAGATAGAATGTATAGGTATTTAGAACATAGCAATCTCATTAGTGACAGGCAACATGCATTTGCAAAGGGGAGGTCGTGCTTTAAGAATCCGGCAGAATTTTTTGAGGAGGTGACAAAAACGGTTGATGAGGGATGAGCCCTGGATGTCATCTATATGGATATCAGTAAGGCATTTGACAAAGTCCCTCATGGCAGGTTGGTGAAAAAGGTTAAGGCTCTTGGGATACAAGGACAGGTGGCTAGATGGGTTAAGAACTGACTTGGTCACAGGAGATAGAGGGTAGCAGCGGAAGGGTCTTTTTCTAGCTGGAGGTTTGTGACTAGTGGTGTTCCGCAGGGCTCTGTACTGGGACCTCTGCTGTTTGTGATATATATAAATGATTTGGAAGAAGGAGTAACTGGTGTGATCAGCAAGTTTGCGGATGACACAAAGATGGCTGGACTTGCTGATAGCGATGAACAGTGTTGGACAATACAGCAGGATATAGATAGGCTGGAAAATTGGGCGGAGAAATGGCAGATGGAATTTAATCCAGACAAATGCGAGGTGATGCATTTTGGAAGAACTAATGTAGGGGGGAGTTATACAATAAATGGTAGGACCACTAAGAGTATAGAAACACAGAGGGACCTGGGTGTGCAAGTTCACAAGTCCTTGAAGGTGGCAGCACAGGTGGAGAAGGTGGTGAAGAAGGCATATGGCATGCTTGCCTTTATAGGACGGGGTATAGAGTATAAAAGCTGGAATCTGATGTTGCAGTTGTATAGAACATTGGTTAGACCACATTTGGGGTACAGCGTCCAGTTCTGGTTGCCATTCCACCAGAAGGACGTGGAGACCCTGGAGAGAGTGCAGAGGAGGTTTACCAGGATGCTGCCTGGTATGGAGGGTCTTAGCTATGAGGAGAGATTGGCACATGAGCGGACTAGAAATGGAGGGATACAAAAGACTGTTCTAAATAAGGGTCAAGAGCCTCAGGATGTTCCTGGGAGTCAATAGATTCCTAGGGGCCGTTCAACATATTTTATGGCTCACCTGTCTCTTACGTTTGAACTTCCCTGAATGTCTGTATAAGCTGTGTATGTTTATTGATGTCTTTTTTTTTTCACATCCACAGGTGATTTGGTCCCTTGTTGGCTGACAAGGGGCAGACACATGGTTGTTTCGAGAGTTGCCGAGTGCTTCACGTCGATACTGTCCACTTAAACTGGACCAACTGAGGGGCAACACAACAGCTCAGTGACTATCACTGTTTGCTGTGCAGATACAGGGACCTGGGTCAGATCTCCAGCTTGGGTCGGTGTCTGTGGGAGTTTGCACATTCTCCCCGTGCTTGCGTGGGTTTTCCCCGAGGGCTCCAGTTTCCTCCAACACTTCAAAAATGTGCTTTTAGGCTGATTGGTGTTAACAAATTGTCCCTAAATTAGACCTCCCCAAATCTGGCATAGAGAAAAGTCATCGGTAGAAGAAGGTGGATGAGACGCTCACTGAATGTTACAATGGTGACGTGGGCTTGTTGGGCCAAAGGGCCTGTTTCCTGTGCTGTGTTGTTCTTTGTTCTTTATACTCGGTCGGGGGTGGGGAGAGGAGTTGGGGCGCAGCTGCGGTCACCTTGGGTTGGGAGTCGATGGCATTGGAGAAGACTGGGCAGTTCTTCTGAATGTGCCCTGCCTCCTTTACAGGCATGGCATTGCACACTGTCCACAGACCAGAAGACCCACTAGGTGATGCCCTGCAAGCCTCCCTCAGGTACCTCCTCCTGGGCCAGATGGACAAAGGCCTGGCGCTGGAAGGAGTAGATAAATCGAAGAAAAGGGTCCTGAAGGCTGAGTGGGATCAGCGCCACCCCAGACCTGACCTCCCCCAGTAGATGGAGATGAGAGAGGAGGAGCTCTACAGGTAAGAAGGGCAGGATGTTTGAGATGATGAGCTTATGGACGGTGGCCTTGAGAGAGTCCATCACCAGGAACGTCCCGCCCACTGTGAGTCCTTTCCCAGGGCCAGGTGGAGCACCTGCTCGGCCTTCAAAAAGAATACGGCCCGACCGTACACCTGAGATGCTGCCACGATTGTTGAGGGGCCAACAACCCCAGTCATTGCCCTCATGCAGGCCTCGATGGTCATGTTGAGGTGGGCGTAGCACTTTACCCTGAGCTGTTTTGTGTTAGTATAAACAGTGGCAGGGCCTTGGGAGCGAGGGGGCTTTGGCCACCCCCACACCAGCGTGTGTGGGTTGAGAAGGCCCTGCCATTGGTGATGCCATTGAGGCCGCCATGGTTTACCCAAGGAGTCTACACTCACCCCACAACGTCCAGATGTACGGCAGGGCATATAGGTGTGTCCGTGGGGAGGGGTAGGGGGTCAGGTTGTAGGGAGAGATGGGTAATGGGCCTCTCTGTCCTGGTGGCAAGGCGGGGTCAGAGAGGGAATGAGAGAGGGTGGGGTGGGATCAGGTGCTAGAGAGGGAGAGAGGATTTGGAGGAGCAGGAGTGAGAATGAGGGACAAGACACTGGGGAGGGCCGGCACCCGAGTCAGGAGGGTGAAGTGGGAGGTGTTGATGTTGGGTCAGCGGCAGTGGGTGAGGAGACTTTGTTACTTCAGCCCTCCAGGGCACAAGAGTCAAAGTCCAGGTGTCTTCACTCCAGGCTCCCCCCCTGCCCACTCCCTGCAAATGGAAATCAGTCTTAATATTCTTACCCCCTCCCCCATCTTTCCAAGACAAGGGCACCAGCCTTTGATGCTGTTATTTCAAAGTTGTGCAGTCCTCCCTCCTGTGGGTGAAAAAAGAATGAAACTGTCTGTCTGTGTCTTCTCTCCATCTCCCTCTCTCTCCCCTCAGGGAGGGAGCCGGTTAACAGGCAGGCAATGAGGATCTTCCTTCCCTCCATTCTTCAGGTTTGGAATCTCGACCATCTTACAGGAGAAATCCTCTCTCTGCAAGCAGGCACTCAGATGCATCCAATCAATGTCAAAGAGTTTTCCCAGGAAACACTCAATGTGTTGTGGAGAATGGAATATGTTTTGAGCTGTTATTTGAATATAGGAACAAGGAGCAGGAATAGGTTAGTCAGCCTCTCGAGCTGCTGTGGCAAGATTCGAACTTAGGGCCCCAGAACATTAGCTACGTTTCAGGATTAATAGCCCAGTGATAATACCACAAGCCCATTGCCTATCTTTGGAGACAGACTGGAAGAAGCTTACTACCACCAGGCAAAGCCACTCAGAATCTAATTAACAAACATGATCTCTTTGGGATGAAAGTGGGTGACCTCACACTGTCTAACAGTGTTATCCCCAATCACTTTAACCATGTCCCCTAACCTCCTTCTCACAGCTATGGTATTTACTGATTTGATTTGATTTGATTTATTATTGTCACATGTATTAGTATAGAGTGAAAAGTATTGTGTCTTGTGTAATATACAGACAAAGCATACCATTCATAGAGAAGGAAAGGAGAGGGTGCCAAATGTTGTGTTACAGTGATAGCTAGGGTGTAGAAAAAGATCAAGTTAATGTGAGGTGGGGCCATCAAAAGTCTGATGGCAGCAGGGAGGAAGTTACCCTTGAGTGGATTGGTACATGAGCTCAGAGGTTTGTATCTGTTTCCCGATGAAAGAAGGTGGAAGTGAGAATGTTCAGGGTGCGTGGGGTCCTTAATTATGCTGGCTGCTTTGCAGAGGCAGCGAGAAATGCAGACAGAATCAATGGATGGGAGATGGGTTTGCATCATGGGTTGGGCTACATTCACAACATTTTGTAGTTTATTTTGGTCTTGGGCAGAGCAGGAGCCCATACCAAGCTGTGATAGAACCAGAAAGAATGTTCGATGTAGTGCACCTGTAGAGCTCGGTGAGAGTTGTAGCTGACATGCCAAATTTCCTTAGTCTTCTGAGAAAGTAGAAGCATTGGTGGGCTTTCTTAACTATAGTGTCAGCACTGGGGAACCAGAACAGGTTGCTGGTAATGTGGACACCTAGAAACTTGAAGCTCTAAACCATTTCTACTTCATTCCATTGATGTAGGCAAGGGCACGGTGTCTATTGCGTTTCCTGATGTCGATGACAATGAGGGAGATATTATCGTTGTCACACCAGTTGATCAGATTCTCCAACTCATTCCTGTACTCTGTCTCATCATTGTTTGAGATCCAAGCCACGACAATGGTGTCATCAGCAAACTTGAAAATCTAGTCTTGGTGAAATGCAAAATGGATTTGCGATGAGTACATAGAACATAGAACATTACAGCACAAACAGGCCCTTCGGCCCTCGAGATGTGCCGATCACATCAACCCCACCAATCTATAGACCTATCTATAATCCCCAATCCCATTAAACCCCATATACTCATCCAGAAGTCTTTTAAAAGACCCCAGCGAGTTCGCCTCCACCACCGATGACGGCAGCCGATTCCATTCACTCACCACCCTCTGAGTGAAAAACTTACCCCTAACATCACCTCTGTACTTCCCTCCCCGCACCTTAAATCTGTGTCCTCTTGTAGCGACCATTTCAACCCGGGGAAATAGCCTCTGAGAGTCCACCCTATCTATTCCTCTCAACATTTTATAAACTTCTATCAGGTCGCCTCTCAACCTTCGCCTCTCTAGGGAAAAGAGTCCCAGCTCCCTCAACCTATCTTCATAAGGCATGCCTCCCAGTCCAGGCAACATCCTTGTAAATCTCCTCTGCACCCTTTCAATAGCTTCTACGTCTTTCCTATAGTGAGGCGACCAGAACTGCGCACAGTACTCCAAATGAGGCCTGACGAGGGTCCTGTAAAGTTGCAGCATTACCTCCCGACTCCTAAACTCAATCCCTCGATTAATGAAGGCCAGTACACCATACGCCTTCTTGACCACCTCCTCCACCTGCGAGGCCGATTTAAGAGTCCTGTGAACCCGGACCCCGAGATCCTTCTGCTCTTCAACGCTACTAAGAC
>CM075744.1:52483706-52567634 GCA_037974335.1 Prionace glauca | reverse complement strand
TCACGTGCTCACTGTGTGAGAGGGGGTGATAGTGGGAGAGAGAGAAAGAGAGGGGATGATCGAGTGATCGTGGGAGAGAGAGAGGGGGTGATAGAGTGATAGTGAGAGAGAGAAAGAGGGGGGCTGATAGAGTGATAGAGAGAGGGAGAGAGGGGGTGATAGAGTGATAGTGAGAGAGAGGGGGTGATAGAGTGATAGTGAGAGGGAGAGGGGATGATAGAGTGATAGTGAGAGAGAGGGAGAGGGGGTGATAGTGAGAGAGAGAGAGGGAGAGGGGGTGATAGAGTGATAGTGAGAGGGAGAGGGGATGATAGAGTGATAGTGAGAGAGAGGGAGAGGGGGTGATATAGTGATAGTGAGAGAGGGAGAGGGGGTGATAGAGTGATAGTGAGAGCGCCAGAGAGAGAGAGAGGATGGTGATAGAGTGATAGTGAGAGAGAGAGAGGGAGGGGGCTGATCGAGTGATAGTGAGAGAGAGAGAGAGGGAGAGGGGGTGATAAAGTGATAGTGAGAGAGAGAGAGGGAGAGGGGGTGATAGGGTGAGAGTGAGAGAGACAGAGAGAGGGTGATGATAGAGTGAGAGACAGAGAGGGGGGGTAATAGAGTGATAGAGAGAGGGGGGGGTTGTGATAGAGAGATAGAGAGGGAGACAGAGAGAGGGTGGTGATAGAGTGATAGAGAGAGATAGAGGGGGTGGTGATAGAGTGATAGTGAGAGAGGGGGGGTTGTGATAGAGAGATAGAGAGGGAGACAGAGAGAGGGTGGTGATAGAGTGATAGAGAGAGATAGAGGGGGTGGTGATAGAGTGATAGTGAGGGGGGGTGGTGATAGAGCGAGAGACAGAGAGAGAGAGAGAGAGAGTACTGATAGAGTGAGAGACAGAGAGGGAGAGAGGGTGATAGAGTGATAGAGAGAGAGTGAGCGATGGAGAGAGGGGGGGTGGTGATAGAGTGATAGTGAGAGAGACAGAGAGAGAAGGAAAGGGGGTGATAGAGAGAGAGAAACGGGGGGGTGATAGAGTGATAGTGACAGAGACAGAGAGAGAGGGGGTGATAGAGTGATGGTGAGAGAAACAGAGAGAGAGAGACTGGGATAGAGAGAGAGAGACTGGGATAGAGAGAGGGGGGGTGGTGATAGAGTGATAGTGAGAGAGAGGGTGTGATAGAGTGACAGTGAGAGAGAGAGAGGGGGTGATAGAGTGATGGAGAGAGAGGGGAGTGTTAGAGTGAGAGAGAGAGAGAGACAGAGTGGTGATAGAGTGAGAGACAGAGAGGGAGAGGGGGTGATAGAGAGATAGAGAGAGCGAGGGAGAGAGGGGGTGGTGATAGAGTGATAGCGAGAGAGAGAGAGGGGGGGCTAGTGATAGAGTGATAGTGAGAGAGAGGGGGGGGGTGATCGAGTGAGAGAGAGAGAGGGGGGTGATAGAGGTGATAGTGAGAGAGAGAGAGGGGGTGATTGAGTGATAGAGAGAGAGAGAGCGAGGGGAGAGAGGGGGGGTGGTGATAGAGTGATAGTGAGAGAGAAAAAGAGGGGGGTGGTGATAGAGTGATACTGAGAGAGAGAGGGGGGTGGTGATAGAGTGAGAGACAGAGAGGGAGAGGGTGTGATTGAGTGATAGAGAGAGAGAGAGAGAGGGAGAGGGGGATGGTGATAGAGTGATAGTGAGAGAGACAGAGAGAGAGAGAGGGTGGTGATAGAGTATAGTGACAGTGAGAGAGAGAGGGGGTGATAGAGTGATAGTGAGAGAGAGGAAAAGAGGGGGGATAGTGAGCGAGAGGGAGAGAGAGGGGGTGATAGAGTGATAGTGAGAGAGAGAGAGATGGGGGTGATAGAGTGACAGTGAGAGAGAGAGAGGGGTGATAGAGTGATAGTGAGAGAGAGAGAGGGAGAGGGGGGTGATAGAGTGATAGTGAGTGAGAGAGGGAGAGAGAGGGGGTGATAGAGTGATAGTGAGAGAGAGAGAGGGTGTGATAGAGTGATAGTGAGAGAGAGAGGAGGTGATAGAGTGATGGTGAGAGAGAGGGAGAGAGGGGGTGATAGAGTGACAGTGAGAGAGAGAGAGAGGGGGAGTGATAGAGTGATAGTGAGAGAGAGGGGGGTGGTGATAGAGTGAGAGGCAGAGTGGGAGAGGGGGTGATAGAGTGATAGAGAGAGAGAGAGCGAGGGAGAGAGGGGGGGGTGGTGATAGAGTGATACTGAGAGAGACAGAGAGAGAGAGAGGGTGGTGATAGAGTGATAGTGAGAGAGGAAGAGGGGGTGATAGAGTGATAGTGAGAGAGAGAGAGAGGGGTGTGATAGAGTGATAGTGAGAGAGTGGGAGAGAGGGGGTGATAGTGAGAGAGAGAGAGAGAGAGGGTGATAGAGTAATAGTGAGAGAGACAGAGAGAGGGGGTGATAGTGAGAGAGAGAGAGGGAGAGGGGGTGATAGAGTGATAGTGAGAGGGAGAGGGATGATAGAGTGATAGTGAGAGAGAGGGAGAGGGGGTGATGGAGTGATAGTGAGAGATGGAGAGGGGGTGATAGAGTGATAGTGAGACGCCAGAGAGAGAGAGAGGATGGTGATAGAGTGATCGTGAGAGAGAGAGGGGGAGGGGGCTGTTAGAGTGATAGTGAGAGAGAGAGCGGGAGAGGGGGTGATAAAGTGATAGTGAGAGAGAGAGAGGGAGAGGGGGTGATAGAGTGAGAGTGAGAGAGACAGAGAGAGGGTGGTGATAGAGTGAGAGACAGAGAGGGGGGGTAATAGAGTGATAGAGAGAGAGGGAGGGGTGGTGATAGAGAGATAGAGAAGGAGACAGAGAGAGGGTGGTGATAGAGTGATAGAGAGAGATAGAGGGGGTGGTGATAGAGTGAGAGACAGAGAGGGAGAGAGGGTGATAGAGTGATAGAGAGAGCGAGGGAGAGAGGGGGGGGTGGCGATAGAGTGATAGTGAGAGAGACACAGAGAGAAGGAGAGGAGGTGATAGAGAGAGAGAGACAGGGGGGGTGATAGAGTGATAGTGACAGAGACAGAGAGAGAGGGGGTGATAGAGTGATAGTGAGAGAGACAGAGAGAGAGAGACTGGGATAGAGAGAGAGAGGCTGGGATAGAGAGAGAGGGGGTGGTGATAGAGTGATAGTGAGAGAGAGAGAGAGAGGGTGTGATAGAGTGATAGTGAGAGAGAGAGAGGGAGTGATAGAGTGATGGAGAGAGAGGAGTGATAGAGTGACAGTGAGAGAGAGAGAGAGACAGAGTGGTGATAGAGTGAGAGACAGAGAGGGAGAGGGGTGATAGAGTGATAGAGAGAGCGAGGGAGAGAGGGGGTGGTGACAGAGTCACGTGCTCACTGTGTATAGTGAGAGAGACAGAGAGAGAGAGACTGGGATAGAGAGAGAGGGGGGGTGGTGATAGAGTGATAGTGAGAGAGAGAGAGAGAGGGTGTGATAGAGTGACAGTGAGAGAGAGAGAGGGGGTGATAGAGTGATGGAGAGAGAGGGAGTGATAGAGTGACAGTGAGAGAGAGAGAGAGACAGAGTGGTGATAGAGTGAGAGACAGAGAGGGAGAGGGGGTGATAGAGTGATAGAGAGAGCGAGGGAGAGAGGGGGTGGTGATAGAGTGATAGTGAGAGAGAGAGAGGGGGGGTAGTGATAGAGTGATAGTGAGAGAGAGGGGGGGTGATCGAGTGAGAGAGAGAGAGGGGGTGATAGAGTGATAGTGAGAGAGAGAGAGGGGGTGATAGAGTGATAGAGAGAGAGAGGGGGTGGTGATAGAGTGATAGTGAGAGAGAGAGAGAGGGGGGGTGGTGATAGAGTGATATTGAGAGAGAGAGGGGCGGTGGTGATAGAGTGAGAGACAGAGAGGGAGAGGGGATGATTGAGTGATAGAGAGAGAGAGAGCGAGGGAGAGAGGGGTGGTGGTGATAGAGTGATAGTGAGAGAGAGAGAGAGGGGGGGGTGTGATAGAGTGATAGTGAGAGAGAGAGAGGGGGGGGGGTGGTGATAGAGTGATAGTGAGAGAGAGAGGGGGGTGGTGATAGAGTGAGAGACAGAGAGGGAGAGGGTGTGATTGAGTGATAGAGAGAAGAGAGAGAGGGAGAGGGGGATGGTGATAGAGTGATAGTGAGAGAGACAGAGAGAGAGAGAGAGGGTGGTGATAGAGTGATAGTGATAGTGAGAGAGGGAGGGGGTGATAGAGTGATAGTGAGAGAGAGGAAAAGAGGAGGTGATAGAGTGATAGTGAGCGAGAGGGAGAGAGAGGGGTGATAGAGTGATAGAGAGAGAGAGAGGGGGTGATAGAGTGATAGTGAGAGAGAGAGAGATAGGGGGTGATAGAGTGATAGTGAGAGAGGAGAGGGGGTGATAGAGTGATAGTGAGAGAGAGAGAGGGAGAGGGGGGTGATAGAGTGATAGTGAGAGAGAGAGGGAGAGAGAGGGGGTGATAGAGTGATAGTGAGAGAGAGAGAGGGTGTGATAGAGTGATAGTGAGAGAGAGAGGAAGTGATAGAGTGATGGTGAGAGAGAGGGAGAGAGGGGGTGATAGAGTGACAGTGAGAGAGAGAGAGAGAGAGAGGGGGGTGATAGAGTGATAGTGAGAGAGAGGGGGGGGGGTGGTGATAGAGTGAGACGCAGAGTGGGAGAGGGGGTGATAGAGTGATAGAGAGAGAGAGAGCGAGGGAGAGGGGGGGGTGGTGATAGAGTGATAGTGACAGAGACAGAGAGAGAGAGAGGGTGGTGATAGAGTGATAGTGAGAGAGGAAGAGGGGATGATAGAGTGATAGTGAGAGAGAGAGAGACGGGGTGTGATAGAGTGATAGTGAGAGAGTGGGAGAGAGGGGGTGATAGAGTGATAGTGAGAGAGAGAGAGAGAGGGGTGATAGAGTGATAGTGAGAGAGACAGAGAGAGGGGGTGATAGTGAGAGAGAGAGAGGGAGAGGGGGTGATAGAGTGATAGTGAGAGGGAGAGGGGATGATAGAGTGATAGTGAGAGAGAGGGAGAGGGAGTGATAGAGTGATAGTGAGAGAGGGAGAGGGGGTGATAGAGTGATAGTGAGAGCGCCAGAGAGAGAGAGGATGGTGATAGAATGATAGTGAGAGAGAGAGAGGGAGGGGTCTGATAGAGTGATAGTGAGAGAGAGAGCGGGAGAGGGGGGTGATAAAGTGATAGTGAGAGAGAGAGAGGAGAGGGGGTGATAGAGTGAGAGTGAGAGAGACAGAGAGAGGGTGGTGATAGAGTGAGAGACAGAGAGGGGGGGGTAATAGAGTGATAGAGAGAGAGGGGTGGTGATAGAGTGATAGTGAGGGGGGGTGATAGAGAGAGAGACAGAGAGAGAGAGAGGGTGTGGTGATAGAGAGAGAGGGGGGGTTGTGATAGAGAGATAGAGAGGGAGACAGAGAGAGGGTGGTGATGGAGTGATAGAGAGAGATAGAGGGGGTGGTGATAGAGTGATAGTGAGAGAGAGAGAGAGAGGGGGGGTAGTGATAGAGTGATAGTGAGAGAGAGGGGGGTGATCAAGTGATGGTGAGAGAGAGAGAGAGGGGGTGATAGAGTGATAGTGAGAGAGAGAGGGGTGATAGAGTGATAGAGAGAGAGAGAGGGGGTGGTGATAGAGTGATAGTGAGAGAGAGAGAGAGGGGGTGGTGATAGAGTGATAGTGAGAGAGACAGAGAGACCGGGTGATAGTGAGAGAGAGGGAGAGGGGGTGATAGAGTGATAGTGACAGAGAGAGAGAGGGGGGGTGATAGAGTGATAGTGAGATGGAGAGGGGATGATAGAGTGATTGTGAGAGAGAGGGAGAGGGGGTGATAGAGTAATAGTTAGAGAAGGAGAGGGGGTGATAGAGTGATAGTGAGAGAGAGAGAGGGAGTGTTGTGATTGAGTGATAGTGAGAGAGAGAGAGGGATAGGGGGGTGATAGAGTGATAGTGAGAGAGTGGGAGAGGGGGTAGAGAGGGATAGAGTGATGGTGAGAGAGAGAGAGGGAGAGGGGGTGATAGAGTGATAGTGAGAGAGACAGAGAGAGGGTGGTGACCGAGTGATAGTGAGGGGGGGTTGATAGAGAGAGAGACAGAGAGAGAGAGGGTGTGGTGATAGAGTGATAGAGAGAGAGCGGGTGTTGTGATAGAGAGATAGAGAGGGAGACAGAGTTAGGGTGGTGATAGAGTGATAGAGAGAGATAGAGGTGGTGGTGATAGAGTGATAGTGAGGGGGGTGGTGATAGAGAGAGAGACAGAGAGAGAGGGTGGTGATAGAGTGAGAGACAGAGAGGGAGAGGGGGTGATAGAGTGATAGAGAGAGAGAGCGAGGGAGAGAGGGGGAGTGGTGATAGAGTGATAGTGAGAGAGACAGAGAGAGAAGGAGAGGGGGTGATAGAGAGAGAGAGAGGGGGGGTGATAGAGTGATAGTGAGAGAGACAGAGAGAGAGAGACTGGGATAGAGAGAGAGAGACTGGGTAGAGTGAGAGAGAGATTGGGGTAGAGAGAGAGGGGGTGGTGATAGAGTGATAGTGAGAGAAAGAGAGAGAGGGTGTGATAGAGTGATAGTGAGAGAGAGAGAGAGGGGGTGATAGAGTGATGGAGAGAGAGGGAGTGATAGAGTGACAGTGAGAGAGAGAGAGAGACAGAGTGATGATAGAGTGAGAGACAGAGAGGGAGAGGGGGTGATGGAGAGAGCGAGGGAGAGAGGGTGTGGTGATAGAGTGATAGTGAGAGAGAGAGAGAGATGGGGGGGTAGTGATAGAGTGATAGTGAGAGAGAGGGGGGTGATCGAGTGATGGTGAGAGAGAGGGAGAGGGGGTGATCGAGAGAGAGAGGGTGTGATAGAGTGATAGTGAGAGAGAGAGAGGGGGTGATAGAGTGATGGAGAGAGAGGGAGTGATAGAGTGACAGTGAGAGAGAGAGGGGGTGATCGAGAGAGAGAGGGGGTGATAGAGTGATAGCGAGAGAGAGAGAGGGGGTGATAGAGTGATAGAGAGAGAGAGGGGGGTGGTGATAGAGTGATAGTGAGAGAGAGAGAGAGGAGGGGTGGTGATAGAGTGATAGTGAGAGAGAGGGGGATGGTGATAGAGTGAGAGACAGAGAGGGAGAGGGTGTGATTGAGTGATAGAGAGACTAGAGAGGGAGAGGGGGATGGTGATAGAGTGATAGTGAGAGAGACAGAGAGAGCGAGAGAGGGTGGTGATAGAGTGATAGTGAGAGAGAGGGGGTTATAGAGTGATAGTGAGAGAGGGAGTGATAGAGTGATAGTGAGAGAGAGAGGGGGTGATAGAGTGATAGTGAGAGAGAGGAAAAGAGGGGGTGATAGAGTGATAGTGAGAGAGATGGAGAGAGAGGGGGTGATAGTGAGAGAGACAGAGAGAGAGAGAGAGGGTGGTGATAGAGTGATAGTGAGAGAGGGGGTGATAGAGTTACAGTGAGAGAGGGAGTGATAGAGTGATAGTGAGAGAGAGAGGGGGTGATAGAGTGATAGTGAGAGAGAGGAAAACAGGGGGTGATAGAGTGATAGTGAGAGAGGGAGAGAGAGGGGGTGATAGAGTGATAGTGAGTGAGAGAGAGAGGGGTGTGATAGAGTGATAGTGAGAGAGTGGGAGAGAGGGGGTGATAGAGTGATAGTGAGAGAGAGGGAGTGATAGAGTGATAGTGAGAGAGAGAGAGAGGGCTGATAGAGTGATAGTGAGAGAGACAGAGAGAGGGGGTGATAGTGAGAGAGAGAGGGAGAGGAGGTGATAGAGTGATAGTGAGAGAGAGAGAGAGGGGGTGATAGAGTGATAGTGAGAGGGAGAGGGGATGATAGAGTGATAGTGAGAGAGAGGGAGTGATAGAGTGATAGTGAGAGAGAGAGAGAGGGGTGATAGAGTGATAGTGAGAGAGACAGAGAGAGGGGGTGATAGTGAGAGAGAGAGAGGGAGAGGTGGTGATAGAGTGATAGTGAGAGAGAGAGAGAGGGGGTGATAGAGTGATAGTGAGAGGGAGAGGGGATGATAGAGTGATAGTGAGAGAGAGGGAGAGGGGGTGATAGAGTAATAGTTAGAGAAGGAGAGGGGGTGATAGAATGATGGTGAGAGAGAGAGAGGGAGTGGGGTGATTGAGTGATAGTGAGAGAGAGAGGGATAGGGGGTGATAGAGTGATAGTGAGGGAGAGGGGGTAGAGAGGGATAGAGTGATGGTGAGAGAGAGAGAGGGGGAGAGGGGGTGATAGATTTATAGTGAGAGAGACAGAGAGAGGGTGGTGATAGAGTGATAGTGAGGGGGGGGTGATAGAGAGAGAGACAGAGAGAGGGTGTGGTGATAGAGTGATAGAGAGAGAGGGGGGGGTTGAGATAGAGAGATAGAGAGGGAGACAGAGAGAGGGTGGTGATAGAGTGATAGAGAGAGATAGAGGGGGTTGTGATAGAGTGATAGTGAGGGGGGTTGGTGATAGAGAGAGAGACAGAAAGAGAGTGAGAGGGTGGTGATAGAGTGATAGAGAGAGAGAGCGAGGGAGAGAGGGGGGGTGGTGATAGAGTGATAGTGAGAGAGACAGAGAGAGAAGGAGAGGCCGTGATAGAGAGAGGGGGGTGATAGAGTGATAGTGACAGTGGCAGAGAGAGAGGGGGTGATAGAGTGATAGTGAGAGAGACAGAGAGAGAGAGACTGGGATAGAGAGAGAGAGACTGGGTAGAGTGAGAGAGAGATTGGGATAGAGAGAGAGGGTGGTGATAGAGTGATAGTGAGAGAGAGAGAGAGAGGGTGTGATAGAGTGATAGTGAGAGAGAGAGAGGGGGTGATAGAGTGATGGAGAGAGAGGGACTGATAGAGTGACAGTGAGAGAGAGAGAGAGACAGAGTGGTGATAGAGTGAGAGACAGAGAGGGAAAGGGGTTGATGGAGTGATAGAGACAGCAAGGGAGAGAGGGGGTGGTGATAGAGTGATAGTGAGAGAGAGAGAGAGGGGGTGTAGTGATAGAGTGATAGTGAGAGAGAGGGGGGGTGATCGAGTGATGGTGAGAGAGAGAGAGAGGGGGGTGACAGAGTGATAGTGAGAGAGAGAGAACGGGTGATAGAGTGATAGAGAGAGAGAGAGGGAGTGGTGATAGAGTGATAGTGAGAGAGAGAGGGGTGGTGGTGATAGAGTGATAGTGAGAGAGAGAGAGAGGGGGGGTAGTGATAGAGTGATAGTGAGAGAGAGAGGGGGGTGGTGATAGAGTGAGAGACAGAGAGGGAGAGGGTGTGATTGAGTGATAGAGAGAAGAGAGAGAGGGAGAGGGGGATGGTGATAGAGTGATAGTCAGAGAGAGAGAGAGAGAGGGTGGTGATAGCGTGATAGTGAGAGAGAGGGGGTGATAGAGTGATAGTGAGAGAGGGAGTGATAGAGTGATAGTGAGAGAGAGGGGGTGATAGAGTGATAGTGAGAGAGAGGAAAAGAGGGGGTGATAGAGTGATAGTGAGAGAGAGGGAGAGAGAGGGGGTGATAGAGTGATAGTGAGAGACAGAGAGAGAGAGAGGGTGGTGATAGAGTGATAGTGAGAGCGAACGGGTGATAGAGTGATCGTGAGAGAGGGAGTGATAGAGTGATAGTGAGAGAGAGAGGGGGTGATAGAGTGATGGAGAGAGAGGGACTGATAGAGTGACAGTGAGAGAGAGAGAGAGACAGAGTGGTGATAGAGTGAGAGACAGAGAGGGAGAGGGGTTGATGGAGTGATAGAGACAGCAAGGGAGAGAGGGTGTGGTGATAGAGTGATAGTGAGAGAGAGGGGGTGTAGTGATAGAGTGATAGTGAGAGAGAAGGGGGGTGATCGAGTGATGGTGAGAGAGAGAGGGGGTGATAGAGTGATAGTGAGAGAGAGAGAACGGGTGATAGAGTGATAGAGAGAGAGAGAGGGAGTGGTGATAGAGTGATAGTGAGAGAGAGAGGGGTGGTGGTGATAGAGTGATAGTGAGAGAGAGAGAGAGGGGGGGTAGTGATAGAGTGATAGTGAGAGAGAGAGGGGGGTGGTGATAGAGTGAGAGACAGAGAGGGAGAGGGTGTGATTGAGTGATAGAGAGAAGAGAGAGAGGGAGAGGGGGGATGGTGATAGAGTGATAGTCAGAGAGAGAGAGAGAGAGGGTGGTGATAGAGTGATAGTGAGAGAGAGGGGGTGATAGAGTGATAGTGAGAGAGGGAGTGATAGAGTGATAGTGAGAGAGTGAGGGGGTGATAGAGTGATAGTGAGAGAGAGGAAAAGAGGGGGTGATAGAGTGATAGTGAGAGAGAGGGAGAGAGAGGGGGTGATAGAGTGATAGTGAGAGAGACAGAGAGAGAGAGAGGGTGGTGATAGAGTGATAGTGAGAGCGAACGGGTGATAGAGTGATCGTGAGAGAGGGAGTGATAGAGTGATAGTGAGAGAGAGAGGGGGTGATAGAGTGATAGTGAGAGAGAGAGAACGGGTGATAGAGTGATAGAGAGAGAGAGAGGGAGTGGTGATAGAGTGATAGTGAGAGAGAGAGGGGTGGTGGTGATAGAGTGATAGTGAGAGAGAGAGAGAGGGGGGGTGGTGATAGTGAGAGAGAGAGGGGGGGTGGTGATAGAGTGAGAGACAGAGAGGGAGAGGGTGTGATTGAGTGATAGAGAGAAGAGAGAGAGGGAGAGGGGGATGGTGATAGAGTGATAGTCAGAGAGAGAGAGAGAGAGGGTGGTGATAGAGTGATAGTGAGAGAGAGGGGGTGATAGAGTGATAGTGAGAGAGGGAGTGATAGAGTGATAGTGAGAGAGAGGGGGTGATAGAGTGATAGTGAGAGAGAGGAAAAGAGGGGGTGATAGAGTGATAGTGAGAGAGAGGGAGAGAGAGGGGGTGATAGAGTGATAGTGAGAGAGACAGAGAGAGAGAGAGGGTGGTGATAGAGTGATAGTGAGAGCGAACGGGTGATAGAGTGATCGTGAGAGAGGGAGTGATAGAGTGATAGTGAGAGAGAGAGGGGGTGATAGAGTGATAGTGAGAGAGAGGAAAAGAGGGGGTGATAGAGTGATAGTGAGAGAGAGGGAGAGAGAGGGGGTGATAGAGTGATAGTGAGAGAGAGAGAGAGGGGGTGATAGAGTGATAGTGAGAGAGAGAGAGATAGGGGGTGATAGAGTGATAGTGAGAGAGAGAGAGAGGGGGTGATAGAGTGATAGTGAGAGAGAGAGAGGGAGAGGGGGTGATAGAGTGATAGTGAGAGAGAGAGAGAGGGGGTGATAGATTGATAATGAGAGAGAGAGAGGGAGAGGGGGTGATAGAGTGATAGTGAGAGAGAGGGAGAGGGGGTGTGATAGTGAGAGAGAGAGGAGGTGATAGAGTGATGGTGAGAGAGAGGGAGAGAGGGGGTGATAGAGTGATTGTGAGAGAGAGCGAGGGAGAGAGGGGGGGGTGGTGATAGAGTGATAGTGAGAGAGGAAGAGGGGGTGATAGAGATATAGTGAGAGAGAGAGAGAGGGGTGTGATAGAGTGATAGTGAGAGAGAGGGAGGGAGGGGGTGATAGAGTGATAGTGAGAGAGAGGGAGTGATAGAGTGATAGTGTGAGAGAGAGAGAGAGGGGTGATAGAGTGATAGTGAGAGAGACAGAGAGAGGGGGTGATAGTGAGAGAGAGAGAGGGAGAGCGGGTGATAGTGAGAGAGAGAGAGAGGGGGTGATAGAGTGATAGTGAGAGGGTGAGGGGATGATAGAGTGATAGTGAGAGAGAGGGAGAGGGGGTGATAGAGTGATAGTTGGAAAAGGAGAGGGAGTGATAGAGTGATAGTGAGAGTGCCAGAGAGAGAGAGAGGGTGGTGATAGAGTGATAGTGAGAGAGAGCGAGGGAGTGGGGTGATTGAGTGATAGTGAGAGAGAGAGAGGGATAGGGGGTGATACAGTGATAGTGAGAGAGAGGGAGAGGGGGTGATAGAGTCTTGGTGAGAGAGAGAGAGAGAGAGTGGATGATAGAGTGATAGTGAGTGAGACAGAGAGAGGGTGGTGATAGAGTGAGAAACAGAGAGGGGGGGTAATAGAGTGGTAGAGAGAGAGGGAGGGGTGGTGATAGAGAGATAGAGAGGGAGACAGAGAGAGAGAGGGTGATGATAGAGTGATAGTGAGGGGGGGGTCATAGAGAGACAGAGAGAGAGAGGGTGTGGTGATAGAGTGATAGAGAGAGAGGGGGGGTTGTGATAGAGAGGGAGACAGAGAGAGGGTGGTGATAGAGTGATAGAGAGAGATAGAGGGGGTGGTGATAGAGTGATAGTGAGGGGGGGGTGATAGAGAGAGAGACAGAGAGAGAGAGGGTGGTGATAGAGTGATAGTGAGGGGGGGTGGTGATAGAGAGAGAGACAGAGAGAGAGAGAGAGGGTGGTGATAGAGTGATAGACGGGGGAGTTGTGATAGAGTGATAGTGAGAGAGGGGGGGTGGTGATAGAGAGAGAGACAGAGAGAGAGAGGGGGTGGTGATAGTGATAGAGAGAGAGGGTGTTAGAGTGATAGAGAGGGAGACAGAGAGAGAGGGTGGTGATAGCGTGATAGAGAGGGGGTGGTGATATAGAGAGGGGGGGGTGGTGATAGAGTGGTAGAGAGGGAGACAGAGAGAGAGAGAGGGGGTGATAGAGTGATAGAGAGAGTGAGAGAGAGGGTGGTGATAGAGTGATAGTGAGAGAGAGGGGGGGTGGTGATAGAGTGATAGTGAGGGAGAGGAAGATAGAGAGAGAGAGACAGAGAGAGAATGATTGAGAAAGTGTGACAGGAGCGATAGAGAGTAGGTGATACATAGAGAGAGAGTGACAGAGTGTGAGTGATATAAAGAGTGACAGAAGTGAGTTACAGAGAGTGTGACAGAGAGAGAGTGATAGAACATAGAACATTACAGCGCAGAACAGGCCCTTCGGCCCACGATGTTGCGCCAACCAGTTACAAAACAATGACCCACTAGCCTAAACCAATCCCTTTTCATCCATAAACCTATCCACAGATCTCTTAAACGCCCCCAAACTAGGTGCATTTACAACTGCAGCTGGCAGGGCATTCCAGTCCCTCACCACCCTCTGGGTAAAGAACCTACCCCTGACATCTGTCCTATAACTACCCCCCCTTAATTTAAAATCGTGCCCCCTCGTGCTAGCTTTCTCCATCCTAGGAAAAAGGCTATCACTATCTACCCTGTCTAAACCTCTAATCATCTTATATGTTTCAATGAGATCCCCTCTTAGCCGCCTTCTTTCCAGCGAAAACAACCCCAAATCTCTCAATCTCTCCTCATAGGATCTCCCCTCCATACCAGGCAACATCCTGGTAAACCTCCTCTGCACCCTCTCCAAAGCCTCTACATCCTTCCTGTAATGTGGGGACCAGAACTGCACACAAAACTCCAAGTACGGCCGCACCAGAGTTGTGTACAGTTGCATCATGACGCTGCGACTCCTAAATTCAATCCCCCTACCAATAAACGCCAAGACTCCGTATGCCTTCTTAACAACCTTATCTACTTGATTCCCAACTTTCAGGGATCTATGTACACATACACCTAGATCCCTCTGCTCCTCCACACTATTCAAAGTCCTCCCGTTAGCCCTATACTCAACACATCTGTTATTCCTACCGAAATGAATTACCTCACACTTCTCCACATTAAACTCCATCCGCCACCTCTCAGCCCAGCTCTGCAACATTTCTAAATCATCCTGCAAACTATGACACCCTTCCTCACAATCTACCACACCTCCGACTTTGGTGTCATCAGCAAACTTACTAATCCACCCAACTATACCCTCATCCAGATCATTAATAAAAATTACAAACAGCAGTGGCCCCAAAACAGATCCCTGAGGCACACCACTTGTAACCGAACTCCATGACGAATATTTCCCATCAACCACCACTCTGTCTCCTATCTGCTAGCCAATTCCTGATCCAATTACCTAGATCACCCCCAATCCCATACATCTGCATTTTCTGCAGAAGCCTACCATGGTGAACCTTATCAAACGCCTTGCTAAAATCCATATACACCACATCAACTGCCTTACCCCTATCCACCTCTTTGGTCACTTTCTCAAAGAACTCAATAAGGTTAGTAAGGCATGACCTACCCGCTACAAAACCATGCTGACTGTCTCTAATCAACTCATTACTTTCCAAATAACTATAAATCCTGTCTCTAATAATCCTTTCCAAAACCTTACCCACCACAGAAGTAAGACTCACCGGTCTATAATTCCCAGGGAAGTCCCTTCTCCCCTTCTTAAACAATGGGACAACATTTGCTGTCCTCCAATCTTCTGGTACTATACCAGAGACTAACGACGACCTGAAGATCAGAGCCAGAGGCTCCGCAATCACCCCTCTTGCCTCCCAATGAATCCTAGGGTAAATCCCATCTGGACCAGGGGACTTATCTATTTTCAATCCCTCTAAAATATCCAACACATCCCCCGTATCAACTGCAATACTATCTATTTCACACCTCTGCACCCCAGTGTCCTCCTCAGCTACATTCCTGTCCCCTTGCGTGAACACCGAAGAGAAATATTGGTTCAACGCCTCTCCAATCTCCTCCGGTTCCACACACAACTTCCCTCTACTGTCTGTAACTGGCCCTAATCTTGTCCTAACCAACCTTCTGTTCTTGACATACCTGTAAAACGCCTTAGGGTTCTCCTTAATCCTATCAGCCAAAATCATCTCATGATGGAGAAAGAGTGACAGAGATAGAGAGTGATAGAGTGAGTGAGTGATAGAGAGAGAGTGAGTGGTAGAGAGAAAGAGGGTGATAGAGAGGGTGAGAGAGAGAGGGGCTGATAGAGAGGGTTATAGAAAAAGAGAGTGTGATAGACAGAGAGCATGATAAGGGGAGAGAGAATGATAGAGAGAAAGAGGGAAAGATAGAGTGATAGATGGAGAGAGTGATAGAGAATCAGAGTGATAGAGAGACAGAGTGATAGAGAGAGACGGATAGAGGGAGAAAGTGAGAGAGAGAAAGTGATAGAAGGAGAGAGAGAGCGATAGAGGAATAGAGAGAGGGTTAGAGCAAGAAATAGAGAGTGGTAGAGAGAAAGAACGATAGAGAGAGCAATAGTGAGAGAGTGAGGGATAGAGGGAGTGATTGAGAGAGAGGGTGATAGAATGAATGATAGAATGCATAATAGAGAGAGTGTGTAATAGAGAGAGTGAATGATTGAGTGAGTGAGTGATAGAGGGAGTGAGTGAGTTATAGAGTGAGTGATAGAGCAAGTGATACAGAGACTGAGTGGAAGAGAATGATAAGAAGGAGAGAGTGATAGATGGAGAGAGTGATAGATGAGTGGTAGAGAGAGAGGGTAATAGAGTGAGGTAGTTATCGAGTGAGAGAGTTATAGAGAGAGAGGGATAGAGTGATAGAGTACAGAGAGAGAGTGATTAGTAGAGAGAGAGAGAATGAGTGATAGAGTGAGTGATTGGTAGAGAGAAAGTGTGAGCAATCGAGAAAGAGAGCGAATAATAGAGAGAGAGAGACTGATAGAGAAAGGTCACCCTTTCTCTATCAGTCTCTCTCTCTATTATTCAAGAGGAATAAGAGCTAGTGATAGAAGGTGAGGGTGTTAGAGAGAGAGGTGATAGAGAGAGTGATAGAGAAAAAGAGAGGGATAGAGAGTGTTGGGGAGAGAGAAATAGAGTGGAGTGATAGAGCGAGTGAGTGAGTGATAGAGTGAGTGAAAGAGAGAGAATGATAGAGGGAGAGAGTGATAGATGGAGAGAGTGATAAATGGAGAGGGTGACAGATGGAAAGAGTGAAAGATGGAGAGAGATGGAGAGGGTGATAGATGAAGAGGGTGCTAGAGACAGAGAGAGACGTGATAGAGAGATAGAGGGATAGAGAGAGTGAGTGATAGAGAGAGAGAGCAAGTGATAGAAAGGGGGTGATAAAGAGAGGGATAGAGAGAAAGAGAGTGATAGAGAAAAAGACATAAGAACATAAGAAATAGGAGCAGGAGTAGGCCATCTAGCCCTTCGAGCCTGCCCCCCCATTCAATAAGATCATGGCTGATCTGATAGTGGTTCAGTTCCACTTTCGGGCTTTCTCCCCAAAACTCTTAATTCCCCTGACTATCAGAAATCTATCTACCCGTGACTTAAACATATTTAGCAAGGTAGCCTCCACCACTTCCATGGGCAGAGAATTCCAGAGATTCACTACCCTTTGAGTGAAGAAGTTCCTCCTCAACTCCGATCTAAATCCCCCCCCCCTTATCTTGAGGCTATGCCCTCTAGACCTTTCTAAGCGGGAAGAATCTCTCTACCTCTACCCTATCCAGCCCCTTCGTTATCTTTAAGTCTCTATAAGATCCCCTCTCATCCTTCTAAACTCCAACAAGTACAGGCCCAGTCTATTTACTCTCTCCTCATAGGCTAACCCCCTCATCTCCGGTATCAGCCTGGTGAACCTTCTCTACTCCCTCCAAGGCCAATATATCCTTCCGCAAATAATGGGACCAGCGAGTGATAGAGAGAGATAGAAAAAGAGGGAGGGGTGATAGAGGTGGAAAGAGAATGATAGAGAGTGACAGAGAGAGAGAGAATAGGTAGAGGGAGAGAGTGATAGAGAGAGAGATAGAGAGTGATAGAGAGAGTGAAAGAGAGAGAGGGATATGGAGAGAGCAGAATATAGAGAGAAAGTGATAAACAGCGAGAGAGTGATAGAGAACATGATAGAGCGAGTGATAGAGAGCGAGTATACAGAAAGTGATAGAGAGGGATAGAGAGAAAAAGAGAGAGATAGAACATAGAACATAGAACATTACAGCACAAACAGGCCCTTCGGCCCTCGAGTTGCGCCGATCGCATCAACCCCACCAATCTATAGACCTATCTATAACCCCCAATCCCATTAAACCCCATATACTCATCCAGAAATCTTTTAAAAGACCCCAGCGAGTTCGCCTCCACCACCGACGACGGCAGCCGATTCCAATCACTCACTACCCTCTGAGTGAAAAACTTACCCCTAACATCACCTCTGTACTTCCCTCCCCGCACCTTAAATCTGTGTCCTCTCGTAGCGACCATTTCAACCCGGGGAAATAGCCTCTGAGAGTCCACCCTATCTATTCCTCTCAACATTTTATAAACTTCTATCAGGTCGCCTCTCAACCTTCGCCTCTCCAGGGAAAAGAGTCCCAGCTCCCTCAACCTATCTTCATAAGGCATGCCTCCCAGTCCAGGCAACATCCTTGTAAATCTCCTCTGCACCCTTTCAATAGCTTCTACGTCTTTCCTATAGTGAGGCGACCAGAACTGCGCACAGTACTCCAAATGAGGCCTGACGAGGGTCCTGTAAAGTTGCAGCATTACCTCCCGACTCCTAAACTCAATCCCTCGATTAATGAAGGCCAGTACACCATATGCCTTCTTGACCACCTCCTCCACCTGCGAGGCCGATTTAAGAGTCCTGTGGACCCGGACCCCGAGATCCTTCTGCTCTTCAACGCTACTAAGACCCCTGCCCTTAATAGTGTACTCGTTCATCCCGTTGGTTCTGCCGAAATGGACGACTACACATTTATCCACGTTGAAGTCCATCTGCCACTTCTCCGCCCATTCCTGCATCCTATCTATGTCCTGCTGCAACTTTTGACATCCTTCCAGACCATCCACAACACCGCCGACCTTCGTGTCATCAGCGAACTTGCTAACCCATCCCTCCACTTCCTCATCCAGGTCATTTATGAAAATGACAAACAACAAGGGTCCCAGAACAGATCCCTGGGGCACCCCACTGGTGACTGACCTCCATTCCGAAAAAGACCCATCCACAACCACTCTCTGCCTTCTGCAGGCAAGCCAGTTCTGGATCCACAAGGCCAAAGGCCCTTGGATCCCATGCCCTCTCACCTTCTCAAGAAGTCTTGCATGGGGGACCTTATCAAAAGCCTTGCTGAAGTCCATGTACACTACGTCCACGGCACTTCCTTCGTCAATGTGTTCAGTCACATTATCGAAGAACTCAACTAGGCTCGTAAGGCACGACCTGCCCTTGACAAATCCATGCTGACTATTCCTGATCATGTCAAACCTCTCCAAATGCTCGTAAATCTTGTCCCTCAGAAGCCTCTCCATCAGCTTACCAACCACTGAGGTCAGACTCACCGGGCGGTAATTTCCCGGGCTATCTCTGTTCCCTTTCTTGAAAATAGGGACTACATCCGCAATCCTCCAATCTTCCGGAACCTCTCCCGTCTCCATTGACGACGCAAAGATCATCGCCAAGGGCTCTGCAATCACTTCCCTGGCCTCCCACAGTATCCTGGGGTACATCCCATCTGGTCCCGGCGACTTATCTACCTTGATAGAATTCAAAAGTTCTAACACATCCTCCTCCTTAATGTCCACGTACTCAATCTTTTCCACCTGCTGCAAGTCCATAGCAAGATCTCCCAAATCAGCTTCCACTGTGAATACTGAGGCAAAGTACTCATTAAGCACCTCCGCCATTTCTTCTGGTTCTACACAGACGTTTCCCCCTTCATCTTTTATAGGTCCTATCCTTTCCCTTCTCACCCTTTTACCTTTCACATACTTATAGAAGGCCTTGGGATTTTCCTTAATCTTACCCGCCAAGGTCTTCTCATGACCCCTTCTGGCTCTCCTAATTTCCCTTTTAACCTCCTTTCTACAGATAGATTGTTAGACAGAGTAATAGAGAGCGAAAGAGATAGAGAGAAAGAGGGATGGATATAGAGGGAGCAATAGAGAGAGATAGAGTGATAGAGGGAGAGAGTGAAAGAGAATAATAGTGAGTGATACAGAGAGAGAGTGATAGAGAGAGTGACTGATAGAGATAGTGACAGAGAGAGTGAGGGATTAAGACAGCAATAGAGAGAGTGAGTGATAGAGAGAGTGAGTGATAACAGAGAGAGTGAGTGAGTGACAGAGAGAGAGGGAGAGACAGATTGGTAGAGAGAGAGTGAGTGAAAGAGAAAGAGAGTGGGTGATAGAGAAAGAAAGCGAGTGATAGACAGAGAGTGATAGAGGTTGATGAAGAGAGGAAGAGATAGACGGAGAGAGTGATAAAGGAGAGAGTGATAGAGGGAGAGGGTGATAAAGAGAGGGATTGATAGAGAGTGATAGAGGGAGAGAGTGATAGAAGGAGAGGGTGATAGAGAGAGGGATTAATAGACTGATGGAGGGAGAGAGTGATAGAGGGAGAGGGTGATAGAGAGGGTGGCAGAAGAAGAGGGTGATAGAGAGAGTGAGATAGAGAATGAGCAATATAGATAGTGATAAAGAGTGAGAGAGTGATAGAGAATGATAGAGAGAGGATGATAGAGAGTAAGTGATAGAGAGAGTGATAGAGAGAGAGTGATAGAGAAAGTGATAGAGAGAGTGATAGAGAGTGATAGAGAGAAAGAGTGATAGAGTGAGTAATAAAGAGAATGAGTGACAGAAAGAGAGATAGAGAGGGCTAGAGAGAGTGATAGAGTGATAGAGAGCAACAGAGATAGAGAGAGAGAGGGATAGAGAGAGAGGGATAAAGAGAGAGGGATAGAAGGAGAGAGTGATAGAGAGCTGGAGAGTGATAGATACAGTAAAAAGTCTGACAACACCAGGTTTTAGTCCAACCGATTTATTTGACAGTAAACGCACAAGCTTTCGGTGTTCGTCCCTTCGTCAGGTGAATGGAGAGTTCTGGCCTCAGACAGAGCATATAAAGCGCAGACAGTTTACAGATTACTGATTAGAATGCGAATCTTTACACCAAACCTGCTGTTCAAGTCTTGAAGTGGCCAACAATGTGAGTATGCTCTGTCTGAGGCCAGAACTCTCCATTCACCTGACGAAGGGACTAACCCGAAAGCTTGTGCGTTTACTATCAAATAAATCGGTTGGATTAAAACCTGGTGTTGTCAGACTTTTTACTGTGTTTACCCCAGTCCAACGCCGGCATACCCACATCATGAGTGATAGATAGACAGAGTATAGAGTGAGTGATACAAAGAGAGAGAGTGATAGAGTGAGTGATACAAAGAGAGAGAGTGATAGAGTGAGTGATAGGGACAGTGAGTGATAGAGAAAGAGAGTGATAGAGTGAGTGAGTGATAAATAGACAAAGTGATAGAAAGAGTGAGAGATAGAAAGAGAGTGATAGAGAGAGAGTGATAGAACATTAGAACATTACAGCGCAGTATAGGCCCTTCGGCCCTCGATGTTGCACCGACCAGTGGAACCAATCTAATGACCCTCTAACCTAAACTATTCCAATGTTATCCATATGCCTATCCACTGACCATTTGAACACCCTTAAAGTTGGCAAGTTCACAACTGCTGCAGGCAGGGCATTCCACACCCTTACTACCCTCTGGGTAAAGAACCTACCTCTGACATCCGTCCTATAATTACCAGCCCTCAATTTAAAGCTATGTCCCCTCATGTTAGCCATCACCATCCGAGGTAAAAGGGCTCTCACTATCCACCCTACCCAATCCATAGTTATAGATATAATAGAGAGAGTGTGTCATTGGTAGAGAGAGAGAGTGAGTGATAGAGAGAGTGATAGAGGGAGTGAGAGTAATAGAAAGTGAGTGATACAGAGAGAGAATGATAGGAGAGAGTGAGTGATGGAGATAGAGAGTGACAGAGTGATAGAGACAGTGAGTTACAGAAAGTGAGTCATGGATAGTGATAGAGAGCAAGCGTGTTAGAGAGAGAGTGATAGAGAGATAGAGGGAGAGTGTGATAGAGAGTGAAAGAGAGAGCGAGAGGGATATAGAGAGATAGTGATAGAGAGAACAATAGAGAGAGTGAGTGATAGAGAGTGAGTATAGAGAGAGTGATAGAGAGGGATAGAGAGAGTGATAGTGTTAGAGAGAGAGAAAGATAGAGAGAGAAGGATGGATAGAGAGAGAGAGATAGAGTGAGTGATAGAGTGATAGAGAGTGTGATAGAGGGAGAGAGTGAAAGAGAGAGGGTGATAGAGACAGTAATAGAGAGCAAGTGATACAGAGAGCGAGCAAGAGAGAGAGAGTGATAGAGAGAGAGTGAGAGAGAGAGTGAGTGATAGAGAGAGTGAGTGATGGAGGGACCAATAGAGAGCAATAGAGAGAGTGAGAGAGAGAGCGAATGATAAAGACCGAGCGATAGAGAGGGTGACTAATAGAGAAAAAGAGAGCATGATAGAGAGAGGGAGCATAATAGAGATAGAGAGAGAGAGATTGGATAGGGTGGATAGAGAGAGAATGATAGAGAGAGAGTGAGATAGAGCAAGCATGTGACAGAGGGAGAGAGTGATCTGGAGAGAGTGGTAGAGAGAATGATAGAGGGAGAGAGATTGTGATAGAGGGATAAATACAGAGTGATAGAGAAAGTGAGAGTGAGAAAGAATAGGGAGAGTTATAGAGTGAGTGATAGAGTGAGAGAGAGTGAGTGAGAGAGTGAGTGGTAGAGAGAGAATGATAGAGTGAGTGAGTGATAGAGAAAGAGAGTGAGTGGCAGCGAGAGAGAGGGAGTGATAGAGAAAGAGAGCGAGTGACAGATAGAGAGGGACTGATAGACAAAGAGTGATAAAGAGAGACAGTGATAGAGAGGGAGTGATAGAGAGTGATAGAGAGAGACTGTGATAGAGCGAGCATGTTACAGAGGGAGAGAGTTTTAGAGGGAGAGAGAAAGTGATAGAGGGAGAGAGAGAGGGGTAGATAGAGAGATATTGGTAGCACGAGAGAGAGAGAGTGGTAGAGAGAGAGTGATAGGGAGAGAGAGAGTGATGGAGAGTAACGGATAAAAAGTGAGAGTGATAGAGACAGAGAGTGATAGATAGAGGGGGAAAGAGAGGGATAAATGGTGAGAGAGAGATATATAGAGGGAGAGGAGCAAAGAGTCGGAGAGGAATAGGTATTGGGGTTTGATCTCTGTATTGGGATTTCATCACTGTATTGGGGTTTGATCTCTGTATTGGGGTTTGATCGCTGTATTGGGGTTTGATCGGTGTATTGGGGTTTGATCGGTGTATTGGGGTTTGATCTCTGTATTGGGGTTTGATCTCTGTATTGGGGTTTGATCGCTGTATTGGGGTTTGATCGGTGTATTGGGGTTTGATCGGTGTATTGGGGTTTGATCGGTGTATTGGGGTTTGATCTCTGTATAGGGGTTTGATCGGTGTATTGGGGTTTGATCTCTGTATTGGGGTTTGATCGCTGTATTGGGGATTGATCACTGTATTGGGGTTTGATCGCTGTATTGGGGTTTGATCGCTGTATTGGGATTTGATCGCTGTATTGGGGTTTGATCGCTGTATTGGGGTTTGATCTCTGTATTGGGGTTTGATCGGTGTATTGGGGTTTGATCTCTGTATTGGGGTTTGATCGGTGTATTGGGGTTTGATCGCTGTATTGGGGTTTGATCTCTGTATCGGGGTTTGATCGGTGTATTGGGGTTTGATCGCTGTATTGGGGTTTGATCTCTGTATCGGGGTTTGATCGGTGTATTCGGGTTTGATCTCTGTATTGGGGTTTGATCGGTGTATTGGGGTTTGATTGGTGCATTGGGGTTTGATCTCTGTATTGGGGTTTCATCGCTGTATTGGGGTTTGATCGCTGTATTGGGGTTTGATGTCTGCACTGGGGTTTGATCACTGTATTGGGGTTTGATCGGTGTATTGGGGTTTGATTGGTGCATTGGGGTTTGATCTCTGTATTGGGGTTTCATCGCTGTATTGGGGTTTGATCGGTGCATTGGGGTTTGATCTCTGTATTGGGGTTTGATCGGTGTATTGGGGTTTGATCGCTGTATTGGGGTTTGATCGTTGTATTGGGGTTTGATCTCTGTGTAGGGGTTTGATCTCTGTATTGGGGTTTCATCGCTGTATTGGGGTTTGATCGGTGCATTGGGGTTTGATCTCTGTATTGGGGTTTGATTACTGTATTGGGGTTTGATCGGTGTATTGGGGTTTGATCGCTGTATTGGGGTTTGATCGGGGTATTGGGGTTTGATCGCTGTATTGGGGTTTGATCAGTGTATTGGGGTTTGATCTCTGTATTGGGGTTTGATCGGTGTATTGGGGTTTGATCTCTGTATTGGGGTTTGATCGGGGTATTGGGGTTTGATCTCTGAATTGGCGTTTGATCTCTGTATTGGGGTTTGATCTCTGAATTGGCGTTTGATCTGTGAATTGGGGTTTGATCTCTGTATTGGGGTTTGATCTCTGTATTGGGGTTTGATCGCTGTATTGGCGTTTGATCTCTGTATTAGGGTTTGATCGGTGTATTGAGGTTTGATCTCTGTATTGGGGTTTGATCGCTGTATTGGGGTTTGATCTCTGTATTGGGGTTTGATCGCTGTATTGGGGTTTGATCGCTGTATTGGCGTTTGATCGCTGTATTGTGGTTTGATCTCTGTATTGGGGTTTGATCTCTGTATTGGGGTTTGATCGCTGTATTGGTGTTTGATCTGTGTATTGGGGTTTGATCGGTGTATTGGGGTTTGATCGCTGTATTGGTGTTTGATCGGTGTATTGGGGTTTGATCTCTGTATTGGGGTTTGATCTCTGTATTGGGGTTTGATCTCTGTATTGGGGTTTGATCGCTGTATTGGTGTTTGATCTGTGTATTGGGGTTTGATTGGTCTATTGGGGTTTGATCGCTGTATTGGCGTTTGATCGCTGTATTGTGGTTTGATCTCTGTATTGGGGTTTGATCGCTGTATTGGGGTTTGATCGCTGTATTGGTGTTTGATCGGTGTATTGGGGTTTGATCTCTGTATTGGGGTTTGATCTCTGTATTGTGGTTTGATTGGTGTATTGGGGTTTGATCTCTGTATTGGGGTTTGATCGCTGTATTGGGGTTTGATCGGTGTATTCGGGTTTGATCGGTATATTGGGGTTTGATCGGTGTATTGGGGTTTGATCTCTGTATTGGAGTTTGATCGCTGTATTGGGGTTTGATTGGTGTATTGGGGTTTGATCTCTGTATTGGGATTTGATCGCTGTATTGGGGTTTGATCGCTGTATTGGGGTTTGATCGGTGTATTGGGGTTTGATCGCTGTATTGGGGTTTGATCGGTGTATTGGGGTTTGATTTCTGTATTGGGGTTTGATCACTGTTTTGGGGTTTGATCGCTGTATTGGGGTTTGATTGGTGCATTGGGGTTTGATCTCTGTATTGGGGTTTGTTCGCTGTATTGGGGTTTGATCGGTGTATTGGGGTTTGATCGCTGTATTGGGGTTTGATCGCTGTATTGGGGTTTGATTGGTGCATTGGGGTTTGATCTCTGTATTGGGGTTTGATCACTGTATTGGGGTTTGATCTCTGTATTGGGGGTTTGATCTCTATTGGAGTTTGTTCGGTGTATTGAGGTTTGATCGGTGTTGTCAAATAGGAGGCAGAGAGTGGGGGTCAATGGGTGCTATTCGGATTGGCAATTGGAGTGGAGTGGAGTGTCTCAGGGGTCGGTGCTGGGGCCTCAGCTATTTACCATTTATATAGATGATCTGGTGGAGGGAACCGAGTGCAGGGTGTCGAAATTTGCTGATGACACCAAGATTGGTGGAACGGCAAATTGCGCAGAGGGTGTGGAGAGTCTGCAGAAGGATCTAGATAGGCTGGGCGAATGGGCCAGGAACTGTCAAATGGAATTTAACGTTGGCAAGTGCGAGGTGGTCCACTTTGGTAGGAATAATGGTAGGGAGGATTATTACTTACGTGGAGAAAAACTGCAGCAGGCGATGGTGCAGAGGGACCTTGGGGTCCTTGTGCATGAGTCGCAAAAACCCAGCTTGCAGGTGCAGCAGGTGGTCAGGAAGGCGAATGGGATGCTGGCCTTCATAGCGAGGGGGATTGAATATAAAAGTAGGGAGGTCTGCAGCTGTATAGGGCATTGGTGAGGCCGCAGCTGGAGTACTGTGTGCAGTTTTGGGCGCCGCACCTGCGCAAGGATATTTTGGCCTTGGAGGGAGTGCAGAGGAGGTTTACTAGGCTGATGCCGGAGTTGAGGGGGTTGACCTATGAGGAGAGGCTGAATAAACTAGGCTTGTACTCATTAGAGTTTAGAAGAATGAGGGGAGATCTCATTGAGACGTATAAGATGATGAATGGGATGGATAGGATAGAGGTGGAGAGACTCTTCCCGCTCAGAAAGGACAGTAAGACTAGGGGGCACAGCTTCAAGATAAACGGGGGGCGGTTTAGAACAGAGTTGAGGAAGAACTTCTTCACTCAAAGGGTGGTGAATCTCTGGAACTCTCTGCCCCTTGAAGTGGTGGAGGCTACCTCGCTAAATATTTTTAAGACGCGGGTTGATGCGTTTTTGATAAGAGAAGGGATTAAGGGTTATGGGGAGAGGGTGGGAATGTGGAACTGAGCCACAACAGATCAGCCATGAACTTATAGAATGGCGGGGCTGGCTCGAAGGGCCAGATGGCCTACTCCTGCTCCTATTTCTTACGTTCTTATGTTCTTATGTTTGATCGGTGTATTGGGGTTTGATCCCTGTATTGGGGTTTGATCTCTTTATTGGGGTTTGATTGGTGTATTGGGGTTTGATCCCTGTATTGGGGTTTGATCTCTGTATTGGGGTTTGATCGGTGTATTGGGGTTTGATCGGTGTATTGGGGTTTGATCTCTGTATTGGGGTTTGATCGGTGTATTGGGATTGTGCTCTGTATTGGGGTTTGATTGGTGTATTGGGGTTTGATCTGTGTATTGGGGTTTGATCGGTGTATTGGGGTTGATCGATGTATTGGGGTTTGATCGCTGTATTGGGGTTTGTTCGCTATCTTGGGGTTTGATCGCTGTATTGGGGTTTGATCGGTGTATTGGGGTTTGATCGGTGTATTGGGGTTTGTTCGCTGTATTGTGGTTTGGTCGCTGTCTTGGGGTTTGATCTCTGTATTGGGGTTTGATCGGTGTATTGGGGTTTGATCTCTGAATTGGGGTTTGTTCGCTGTATTGGGGTTGTGATCGCTGTATTGGGGTTTGATCGTTGTATTGTGTTTTGATCTCTGTATTGGGGTTTTTATCGCTGTATTGGGGTTTGATCTCTGTATTGGGGTTTGTTCGCTGTATTAGGGTTTGATCGCTGTATTGGGGTTTGATCGGTGTATTGTGTTTTGATCTCTGTATTGGGGTTTGATCGCTGTATTGGGGTTTGATCTCTGTATTGGGGTTTGATCTCTGAATTGGGGTATGATCGCTGTATTGGGGTTTGATCGCTGTATTGGGGTTTGATCGCTGTCTTGGGGTTTGAACTCTGTATTGGGGTTTGTTCGCTGTATTGGGGTTTGATCTCTGTATTGGGGTTTGTTCGCTGTATTAGGGTTTGATCGCTGTATTGGGGTTTGATCGGTGTATTGGGATTTGATCTCTGTATTGGGGTTTGATCGCTGTATTGGGGTTTGATCTCTGTATTGGGGTTTGATCTCTGAATTGGGGTTTGATCGCTGTATTGGGTTTTGATCGCTGTATTGGGGTTTGATCTCTGTATTGGGGTTTGATCGCTGTATTGGGTTTTGATCGCTGTATTGGGGTTTGATCTCTGTATTGGGGTTTGATCAGTGTATTGGGGTTGATCGGTGTATTGGGGTTTGATCGCTGTATTGGGGTTTGATCGGTGTATTGGGGTTTGATCGCTGGGCGGCATGGTAGCACAGTGGTTAGCACTGCTGCTTCACAGCTCCAGGGTCCTGGGTTCGATTCCCGGCTCGGGTCACTGCCTGTGTGGAGTTTGCACATTCTCCTCGTGTCTGCGTGGGTTTTCTCCGGGTGCTCCGGTTTCCTCCCACAGTCCAAAGATGTGCGGGTTACGTTCATTGGCTATGCTAAAAATGGCCCCTTAGTGTCCTGGGATGTGTAGGTTAGAGGGATTAGCAGGTAAATGTGTAGGGATATGGGGATAGGGTCTGGGTGGGATTGTGTTCGGTGCAGACTCGATGGGCCGAAGGGCCTGTTTCTGCACTGTACGTTTCTATGCTGGTTCTATGCTGGTATTGGGGTTTGATCACTGTATTGGGGTTTGTTCGCTGTATTGGGGTGTGATCGCTGTATTGGGGTTTGATCGGTGTATTGGGGTTTGATCGCTGTATTGGGTTTGATCTCTGTATTGGGGTTTGATCGGTGTATTGGGGTTTGATCGGTGTATTGGTGTTTGATCTCTGTATTGGGGTTTGATCGGTGCATTGTGTTTTGGTCTCTGTATTGGGGTTTGATCTCTGTATTGGGGTTTGATCTCTGTCTAGGGGTTTGATCGGTGTATTGGGGTTTGATCTCTGTGTTGGGTTTGATCTCTGTATTGGGGTTTGATCGGTGTATTGGGGTTTGATCGCTGTATTGGGGCTTGATCTCTGTATTGGGGTTTGATCGGTGTATTGGGGTTTGATCTCTGTATCGGGGTTTCGTCTCTTATTGGAGTTTGAACGGCGTATTGGGGTTTGATCGCTGTATTGGGGTTTGATCCCTGTATTGGGTTTTGATCGCTGTATTGGGGTTTGATCTCTGTATTGGGGTTTGATCGGTGTATTGGAGTTTGATCCCTGTATTGGGGTTTGATCCCTGTATTGGGGTTTGATCGCTGTATTGGGGTTGATCGCTGTATTGGGGTTTGATCGGTGTATTGGGATTTATGCTCTGTATTGGGGTTTGATCGGTGTATTGGGGTTTGATCTGTGTATTGGGGTTTGATCGGTGTATTGGGGTTTGATCTCTGTATTGGGTTTTGATCGGTGTATTGGGGTTGATCAGTGTATTGGGGTTTGATCGCTGTATTGGGGTTTGATCTCTGTATTGGGGTTTTGATCGGTGTATTGGGGTTGATCGGTGTATTGGGGTTTGATCGCTGTATTGGGGTTTGTTCGCTGTATTAGGGTTTGATCGCTGTATTAGGGTTTGATCGCTGTATTGGGGTTTGATCTCTGTATTGGGGTTTGTTCGCTGTATTGGGGTTGTGATCGCTGTATTGGGGTTTGATCGGTGTATTGTGTTTTGATCTCTGTATTGGTGTTTGTTCGCTGTAATGGGGTTTGTTCGCTGTATTGGGGTTTGATCGGTGTATTGCGTTTTGATCTCTGTATTGGGGTTTGTTCTCTGTATTGGGGTTTGATCGCTGTATTGGGGTTTGTTCTCTGTATTGGGGTTTGATCAGTGTATTGGGGTTTGATCTCTGTATTGGGGTTTGATCTCTGTATTGGGGTTTGTTCTCTGTATTGGGGTTTGATCTCTGTATTGGGGTTTGTTCTCTGTATTGGGGTTTGTTCTCTGTATTGGGGTTTGATCGGTGTATTGGGGTTTGATCGCTGTATTGGGGTTTGATCGGTGTATTGGGGTTTGATCTCTGTATTGGGGTTTGTTCTCTGTATTGGGGTTTGTTCTCTGTATTGGGGTTTGATCGGTGTATTGGGGTTTGATCGCTGTATTGGGGTTTGATCGCTGTATTGGGGTTTGATCGCTGTATTGGGGTTTGTTCTCTGTATTGGGGTTTGATCGGTGTATTGGGGTTTGTTCTCTGTATTGGGGTTTGTTCTCTGTATTGGGGTTTGTTCTCTGTATTGGGGTTTGATCGGTGTATTGGGGTTTGATCGCTGTATTGGGGTTTGATCGGTGTATTGGGGTTTGATCTCTGTATTGGGGTTTGTTCTCTGTATTGGGGTTTGTTCTCTGTATTGGGGTTTGATCGGTGTATTGGGGTTTGATCGCTGTATTGGGGTTTGATCTCTGTATTGGGGTTTGATCGGTGTATTGGAGTTTGATCCCTGTATTGGGGTTTGATCCCTGTATTGGGGTTTGATCGCTGTATTGGGGTTGATCGCTGTATTGGGGTTTGATCGGTGTATTGGGATTTATGCTCTGTATTGGGGTTTGATCGGTGTATTGGGGTTTGATCTGTGTATTGGGGTTTGATCGGTGTATTGGGGTTTGATCTCTGTATTGGGTTTTGATCGGTGTATTGGGGTTTGATCTCTGTATTGGGGTTTGTTCGCTGTATTGGGGTTGTGATCGCTGTATTGGGGTTTGATCGGTGTATTGTGTTTTGATCTCTGTATTGGTGTTTGTTCGCTGTAATGGGGTTTGTTCGCTGTATTGGGGTTTGATCGGTGTATTGCGTTTTGATCTCTGTATTGGGGTTTGATCAGTGTATTGGGGTTTGATCTCTGTATTGGGGTTTGATCGCTGTATTGGGGTTTGTTCTCTGTATTGGGGTTTGATCAGTGTATTGGGGTTTGATCTCTGTATTGGGGTTTGATCTCTGTATTGGGGTTTGTTCTCTGTATTGGGGTTTGATCTCTGTATTGGGGTTTGTTCTCTGTATTGGGGTTTGTTCTCTGTATTGGGGTTTGTTCTCTGTATTGGGGTTTGATCGGTGTATTGGGGTTTGATCGCTGTATTGGGGTTTGATCGGTGTATTGGGGTTTGATCTCTGTATTGGGGTTTGTTCTCTGTATTGGGGTTTGTTCTCTGTATTGGGGTTTGATCGCTGTATTGGGGTTTGATCGCTGTATTGGGGTTTGATCGCTGTATTGGGGTTTGTTCTCTGTATTGGGGTTTGATCGGTGTATTGGGGTTTGTTCTCTGTATTGGGGTTTGTTCTCTGTATTGGGGTTTGTTCTCTGTATTGGGGTTTGATCGGTGTATTGGGGTTTGATCGCTGTATTGGGGTTTGATCGCTGTATTGGGGTTTGATCTCTGTATTGGGGTTTGTTCTCTGTATTGGGGTTTGTTCTCTGTATTGGGGTTTGATCGGTGTATTGGGGTTTGATCGCTGTATTGGGGTTTGATCGCTGTCTTGGGGTTTGATCTCTGTATTGGGGTTTGATCGGTGTATTGCGGTTTGATCGCTGTATTGGGGTTTGATCGGTGTATTGGGGTTTGATCTCTGTATTGGGTTTTGATCGGTGTATTGGGGTTGATCGGTGTATTGGGGTTTGTTCGCTGTCTTGGGGTTTGATCGCTGAATTGGGGTTTGATCGCTGTATTGGGGTTTGTTCGCTGTTTTGGGGTTTGATCTCTGTATTGGGGTTTGATCTCTGTATTGGGGTTTGTTCGCTGTATTGGTGTTTGATCGCTGTATTGGGGTTTGATCGCTGTATTGGGGCTTGATCTCTGTATTGGGGTTTGTTCTCTGTATTGGGGTTTGATCGGTGTATTGGGGTTTGATCTCTGTATCGGGGTTTCGTCTCTTATTGGAGTTTGAACGGCGTATTGGGGTTTGATCGCTGTATTGGGGTTTGATCCCTGTATTGGGGTTTGATCTCTGTATTGGGGTTTGATCGGTGTATTGGAGTTTGATCCCTGTATTGGGGTTTGATCGGTGTATTGGGGTTTGATCCCTGTATTGGGGTTTGATCGGTGTATTGGGGTTTGATCGGTGTATTGGAGTTTGATCGCTGTATTGGGGTTTGATCCCTGTATTGGGGTTTGATCGCTGTATTGGAGTTTGATCGCTGTATTGGGGTTTGATCGGTGTATTGGGATTTATGCTCTGTATTGGGGTTTGATCGGTGTATTGGGGTTTGATCTGTGTATTGGGGTTTGATCCCTGTATTGGGGTTTGATCTCTGTATTGGGGTTTGATCGGTGTATTGGAGTTTGATCTCTGTATTGGGATTTATGCTCTGTATTGGGGTTTGATCGGTGTATTGGGGTTTGATCTGTGTATTGGGGTTTGATCGCTGTATTGGGGTTTGATCTCTGTATTGGGTTTTGATCGGTGTATTGGGGTTGATCGGTGTATTGGGGTTTGATCGCTGTATTGGGGTTTGTTCGCTGTATTAGAGTTTGATCGCTGTATTAGGGTTTGATCGCTGTATTGGGGTTTGATCTCTGTATTGGGGTTTGTTCGCTGTATTGGGGTTGTGATCGCTGTATTGGGGTTTGATCGGTGTATTGTGTTTTGATCTCTGTATTGGTGTTTGTTCGCTGTAATGGGGTTTGTTCGCTGTATTGGGGTTTGATCGGTGTATTGCGTTTTGATCTCTGTATTGGGGTTTGATCAGTGTATTGGGGTTTGATCTCTGTATTGGGGTTTGATCGCTGTATTGGGGTTTGTTCTCTGTATTGGGGTTTGATCAGTGTATTGGGGTTTGATCTCTGTATTGGGGTTTGATCTCTGTATTGGGGTTTGTTCTCTGTATTGGGGTTTGATCTCTGTATTGGGGTTTGTTCTCTGTATTGGGGTTTGTTCTCTGTATTGGGGTTTGTTCTCTGTATTGGGGTTTGATCGGTGTATTGGGGTTTGATCGCTGTATTGGGGTTTGATCGGTGTATTGGGGTTTGATCTCTGTATTGGGGTTTGTTCTCTGTATTGGGGTTTGTTCTCTGTATTGGGGTTTGATCGGTGTATTGGGGTTTGATCGCTGTATTGGGGTTTGATCGCTGTATTGGGGTTTGATCGCTGTATTGGGGTTTGTTCTCTGTATTGGGGTTTGATCGGTGTATTGGGGTTTGTTCTCTGTATTGGGGTTTGTTCTCTGTATTGGGGTTTGTTCTCTGTATTGGGGTTTGATCGGTGTATTGGGGTTTGATCGTTGTATTGGGGTTTGATCGGTGTATTGGGGTTTGATCTCTGTATTGGGGTTTGTTCTCTGTATTGGGGTTTGTTCTCTGTATTGGGGTTTGATCGGTGTATTGGGGTTTGATCGCTGTATTGGGGTTTGATCTCTGTATTGGGGTTTGATCGGTGTATTGGAGTTTGATCTCTGTATTGGGGTTTGATCGCTGTATTGGGGTTGATCGCTGTATTGGGGTTTGATCGGTGTATTGGGGTTGATCGCTGTATTGGGGTTGATCGCTGTATTGGGGTTTGATCGGTGTATTGGGGTTTGATCGCTGTATTGGGGTTGATCGCTGTATTGGGGTTTGATCGGTGTATTGGGATTTATGCTCTGTATTGGGGTTTGATCGGTGTATTGGGGTTTGATCTGTGTATTGGGGTTTGATCGGTGTATTGGGGTTTGATCTCTGTATTGGGTTTTGATCGGTGTATTGGGGTTTGATCTCTGTATTGGGGTTTGTTCGCTGTATTGGGGTTGTGATCGCTGTATTGGGGTTTGATCGGTGTATTGTGTTTTGATCTCTGTATTGGTGTTTGTTCGCTGTAATGGGGTTTGTTCGCTGTATTGGGGTTTGATCGGTGTATTGCGTTTTGATCTCTGTATTGGGGTTTGATCAGTGTATTGGGGTTTGATCTCTGTATTGGGGTTTGATCGCTGTATTGGGGTTTGTTCTCTGTATTGGGGTTTGATCAGTGTATTGGGGTTTGATCTCTGTATTGGGGTTTGATCTCTGTATTGGGGTTTGTTCTCTGTATTGGGGTTTGATCTCTGTATTGGGGTTTGTTCTCTGTATTGGGGTTTGTTCTCTGTATTGGGGTTTGTTCTCTGTATTGGGGTTTGATCGGTGTATTGGGGTTTGATCGCTGTATTGGGGTTTGATCGGTGTATTGGGGTTTGATCTCTGTATTGGGGTTTGTTCTCTGTATTGGGGTTTGTTCTCTGTATTGGGGTTTGATCGGTGTATTGGGGTTTGATCGCTGTATTGGGGTTTGATCGCTGTATTGGGGTTTGATCGCTGTATTGGGGTTTGTTCTCTGTATTGGGGTTTGATCGGTGTATTGGGGTTTGTTCTCTGTATTGGGGTTTGTTCTCTGTATTGGGGTTTGTTCTCTGTATTGGGGTTTGATCGGTGTATTGGGGTTTGATCGCTGTATTGGGGTTTGATCGGTGTATTGGGGTTTGATCTCTGTATTGGGGTTTGTTCTCTGTATTGGGGTTTGTTCTCTGTATTGGGGTTTGATCGGTGTATTGGGGTTTGATCGCTGTATTGGGGTTTGATCGCTGTCTTGGGGTTTGATCTCTGTATTGGGGTTTGATCGGTGTATTGGGGTTTGATCTGTGTATTGGGGTTTGATCGGTGTATTGGGGTTTGATCTCTGTATTGGGTTTTGATCGGTGTATTGGGGTTGATCGGTGTATTGGGGTTTGTTCGCTGTCTTGGGGTTTGATCGCTGAATTGGGGTTTGATCGCTGTATTGGGGTTTGTTCGCTGTTTTGGGGTTTGATCTCTGTATTGGGGTTTGATCTCTGTATTGGGGTTTGTTCGCTGTATTGGTGTTTGATCGCTGTATTGGGGTTTGATCTCTATATTGGTGTTTGATCGGTGTATTGGGGTTTGTTCGCTGTATTGGGGTTTGATCGCTGTATTGGGGTTTGATTGGTGTATTGGGGTTTGATCTCTGTATTGGGGTTTGATCGGTGTATTGGGGTTTGTTCGCTGTATTGGGGTTTGATCGCTGTATTGGGGTTTGATCGGTGTATTGAGGTTTGATCGCTGGGCGGCATGGTAGCACAGTGGTTAGCACTGCTGCTTCACAGCCCCAGGGTCCTGGGTTCGATTCCTGGCTCGGGTCACTGCCTGTGTGGAGTTTGCACATTCTCCTCGTGTCTGCGTGGGTTTTCTCCGGGTGCTCCGGTTTCCTCCCACAGTCCAAAGATGTGCGGGTTAGGTTCATTGGCTATGCTAAAATTGCCCCTTAGTGTCCTGGGATGTGTAGGTTAGAGGGATTAGCAGGTAAATGTGTAGGGATATGGGGATAGGGTCTGGGTGGGATTGTGTTCGGTGCAGACTCGATGGGCCGAAGGGCCTGTTTCTGCACTGTAGGGTTCTATGCTGGCTCTATGCTGGTATTGGGGTTTGATCACTGTCTTGGGGTTTGATCGGTGTATTGGTGTTTGATCTCTGTATTGGGGTTTGATCGCTGTATTAGGGTTTGTTCGCTGTATTGGTGTTTGATCGCTGTATTGGGTTTGATCGGTGTATTGGGGTTTGATCTCTGTATTGGGGTTTGATCGCTGTATTGGTGTTTGATCTCTGTATTGGGGTTTGATCGCTGTATTAGGGTTTGTTCGCTGTATTGGTGTTTGATCGCTGTATTGGTGTTTGATCACTGTCTTGGGGTTTGATCTCTGTATTAGGGTTTGTTCGCTGTATTGGTGTTTGATCTCTGTATTGGGGTTTGATCGCTGTATTGGGGTTTGATCGGTGTATTGGTGTTTGATCGCTGTCTTGGTGTTTGATCTCTGTATTGGGGTTTGATCGCTGTATTGGGGTTTGATCGCTGTATTGGGGATTGATCTCTGTATTGGGGTTTGATCGCTGTATTGGGGTTTGATCGCTGTATTGGGGTTTGATCGCTGTATTGGGGTTTGATCGGTGTATTGGGGTTTGATCGCTGTATTGGGGTTTGATCGCTGTATTGGGGTTTGATCGGTGTATTGGTGTTTGATCGCTGTCTTGGTGTTTGATCTCTGTATTGGGGTTTGATCGCTGTATTGGGGTTTGATCGGTGTATTGGTGTTTGATCGCTGTCTTGGGGTTTGATCGCTGTCTTGGGGTTTGATCGCTGTATTAGGGTTTGTTCGCTGTATTGGGGTTTGATCGCTGTATTGGGGTTTGATCGCTGTATTGGGGTTTGATCTCTGTATTGGGGTTTGATCGCTGTATTGGGGTTTGATCGCTGTATTGGGGTTTGATCGCTGTATTGGGGTTTGATCTCTGTATTGGGGTTTGATCGCTGTATTGGGGTTTGATCGCTGTATTGGGGTTTGATCGCTGTATTGGGGTTTGATCGGTGTATTGGGTTTTGATCTCTGTATTGGGGTTTGATCACTGTATTTGGGTTTGATTGGTCTATTGGGTTTTGATCGCTGTATTGGGGTTTGATCTCTGTATTGGGGTTTGATCGCTGTATTGGGGTTTGATCGGTGTATTGGGTTTTGATCGCTGTATTGGGGTTTGATCTCTGTATTGGGGTTTGATCGCTGTATTGGGGTTTGATCGCTGTATTGGGGTTTGATCGCTGTATTGGGGTTTGATCGGTGTATTGGGGTTTGATCTCTGTATTGGGGTTTGATCGGTGTATTGGGTTTTGATCTCTGTATTGGGGTTTGATCGGTGTATTGGGTTTTGATCTCTGTATTGGGGTTTGATCACTGTATTTGGGTTTGATCTCTGTATTTGGGTTTGATTGGTCTATTGGGGTTTGATCGCTGTGTTGGGGTTTGATCGCTGTATTGGGGTTTGATCACTGTATTGGGGTTTGATCGGTGTATTGGGTTTTGATCTCTGTATTGGGGTTTGATCACTGTATTGGGGTTTGATCTCTGTATTGGGGTTTGATCGGTGTATTGGGGCTTGATCTCTGTATTGGGGTTTGATCTCTGTATAGGGGTTTGATCGGTGTATTGGGGTTTGATCGGTGTATTGGGATTTGATCGGTGTATTGGGATTTGATCGGTGTATTGGGGTTTGTTTGCTGTATTGGGGTTTGATCGGTGTATGGGGATTTGATCGGTGTATTGGGGTTTGATCGCTGTATTGGGGTTTGATCGTTGTATTGGGATTTGATCGGTGTATTGGGGTTTGTTTGCTGTATTGGGGTTTGATCGGTGTATTGGGATTTGATCGGTGTATTGGGGTTTGTTTGCTGTATTGGGGTTTGATCGGTGTATGGGGATTTGATCGGTGTATTGGGGTTTGATCGCTGTATTGGGGTTTGATCGTTGTATTGGGGTTTGATCACTGTATTGGGGTTTGATCGGTGTATTGGGGTTTGATCGTTGTATTGGGGTTTGATCGCTGTATTGGGGTTTCTTTGCTGTATTGGGGTTTGATCGGTGTATCGGGGTTTCATCTCTTATTGGGGTTTGATCTCAGTATTGGGGTTTGATCGCTGTATTGGAGTTTGATCCCTGTATTGGGGGTGGATCGCTGTATTGGAGTTTGATCCCTGTATTGGGGTTTGATCGCTGTGTTGGGGTTTGATCGCTGTATTGGGGTTTGATCACTGTATTGGGGTTTGATCGGTGTATTGGGGTTTGATCCCTGTATTGGGGTTTGATCGCTGTATTGGGGTTTGATCGTTGTATTGGGGTTTGATCGCTGTATTGGGGTTTGTTTGCTGTATTGGGATTTGATCGCTGTATTGGGGTTTGATCGCTGTATTGGGGTTTGTTTGCTGTATTGGGTTTTGATCACTGTATTAGGGTTTGATCGCTGTATTGGGGTTTCTTTGCTGTATTGGGGTTTGATCGGTGTATCGGGGTTTCATCTCTTATTGGGGTTTGATCTCAGTATTGGGGTTTGATCGCTGTATTGGAGTTTGATCCCTGTATTGGGGTTTGATCGCTGTATTGGGGTTTGATCGCTGTATTGGGGTTTGATCGGTGTATTGGTGTTTGATCTGTGTATTGGGGTTTGACCGGTGTATTTGGGTTGATCGGTGTATTGGGGTTTGATCGCTGTATTGGGGTTTGATCGCTGTCTTGGGGTTTGATCGCTGTATTGGGGTTTGATCGCTGTATTGGGGTTTGTTTGCTGTATTGGAGTTTGATCGGCATATTGGGGTTTGATCCCTGTTTTGGGGTTTGATCTCTGTGTTGGGGTTTGATCGGTGTATTGGGGTTTGATCTATGTATTGGGGTTTGATTGGTGTATTGGGGTTTGATCTCTGTATTGGGGTTTGATCGGTGTATTGGGGTTGATTGATGTATTGGGGTTTGATCGCTGTATTGGGGTTTGATCGGTGTATTGGGGTTTGATCGCTGTATTGGGGTTTGATCGGTGTATTGGGGTTTGATCGCTGGGCGGCATGGTAGCACAGTGGTTAGCACTGCTGCTTCACAGCTCCAGGGTCCTGGGTTCGATTCCTGGCTCGGGTCACTGCCTGTGTGGAGTTTGCACATTCTCCTCGTGTCTGCGTGGGTTTTCTCCGGGTGCTCCGGTTTCCTCCCACAGTCCAAAGATGTGCGGGTTAGGTTCATTGGCTATGCTAAAATTGCCCCTTAGTGTCCTGGGATGTGTAGGTTAGAGGGATTAGCAGGTAAATGTGTAGGGATATGTGGATAGGGTCTGGGTGGGATTGTGTTCGGTGCAGACTCGATGGGCCGAAGGGCCTGTTTCTGCACTGTAGGGTTCTATGCTGGTTCTATGCTGGGTTTGATCACTGTCTTGGTGTTTGATCTCTGTATTGGGGATTGATCGGTGTATTGGTGTTTGATCGGTGTATTGGGGTTTGATCTGTGTATTGGGGTTTGATCGGTGTATTGGGGTTTGATCTCTGTATTGGGTTTTGATCGGTGTATTGGGGTTTGTTCGCTGTCTTGGGGTTTGATCGCTGTATTGGGGTTTGATTTGTGTATTGGGATTTGTTCTCTGTATTATGGTTTGATCGGTGTATTGGGGTTTGATCTGTGTATTGGGGTTTGATCGGTGTATTGGGGTTTGATCTCTGTATTGGGTTTTGATCGGTGTATTGGGGTTTGTTCGCTGTCTTGGGGTTTGATCGCTGTATTGGGGTTTGTTCGCTGTATTGGGGTTTGTTCTCTGTATTGGGGTTTGATCGGTGTATTGTGTTTTGATCTCTGTATTGGGGTTTGATCTCTGTATTGGGGTTTGTTCGCTGTATTGGGGTTTGATCTCTGTATTGGGGGTTGATCGGTGTATTGGGGTTTGATCGCTGTCTTGGGGTTTGATCTCTGTATTGGGGTTTGATCGCTGTATTGGGGTTTGATCTCTGTATTGGGGGTTGATCGGTGTATTGGGGTTTGATCTCTGTATTGGGGTTTGATCTCTGTATTGGGGTTTGATCTCTGTATTGGGGTTTGATCGCTGTATTGGGGTTTGATCTCTGTATTGGGGGTTGATCGGTGTATTGGGGTTTGATCTCTGTATTGTGGTTTGATCGCTGTATTGGAGTTTGATCGCTGTCTTGGGGTTTGATCGCTGTATTGGGGTCTGATCGGTGTATTGGGGTTTGATCGGTGTATTGGGGTTTGATCTCTATATTGGTGTTTGATCTCTGTATTGGGGTTTGTTCGCTGTATTGGGGTCTGATCGGTGTATTGGGGTTTGATCTCTATATTGGTGTTTGATCTCTGTATTGGGGTTTGTTCGCTGTATTGGGGTTTGTTCGCTGTATTGGGGTCTGATCGGTGTATTGGGGTTTGATCGCTGGGCGGCATGGTAGCACAGTGGTTCGCACTGCTGCTTCACAGCCCCAGGGACCTGGGTTCGATTCCCGGCTTGGGTCACTGCCTGTGTGGAGTTTGCACATTCTCCTCGTGTCTGCGTGGGTTTTCTCCGGGTACTCCGGTTTCCTCCCACAGTCCAAAGATGTGCGGGTTAGGTTCATTGGCTATGCTAAAATTGCCCCTTAGTGTCCTGGGATGTGTAGGTTAGAGGGATTAGCAGGTAAATGTGTAGGGATATGGGGATAGGATCTGGGTGGGATTGTGTTCGGTGCAGACTCGATGGGCCGAAGGGCCTGTTTCTGCACTGTAGGGTTCTATGCTGGCTCTATGCTGGTATTGGGGTTTGATCACTGTCTTAGGGTTTGATCTCTGTATTAGGGTTTGTTCGCTGTATTGGGGTTTGATTGCTGTATTGGGGTTTAATCGCTGTATTGGTGTTTGATCTCTGTATTGGTGTTTGATCGGTGTATTGGTGTTTGATCTCTGTATTGGGGTTTGATCGGTGTATTGGTGTTTGATCTCTGTATTGGGGTTTGATCGGTGCATTGGGGTTTGTTCGGTGTATTGGGTTTTGATCTCTGTATTGGGGTTTGATCTCTGTATTGGGGTTTGATCTCTGTATTGGGGTTTGATCAGTGTATTGGGTTTTGATCTCTGTATTGGGGTTTGATCTCTGTATTGGGATTTGATCTCTGTATTGGGGTTTGATCAGTGTATTGGGTTTTGATCTCTGTATTGGGGTTTGATTGGTCTATTGGGGTTTGATCGCTGTGTTGGGGTTTGATCGCTGTATTGGGGTTTGATCTCTGTATTGGGGTTTGATCGCTGTATTGGGGTTTGATCGGTGTATTGGGTTTTGATCTCTGTATTGGGGTTTGATCTCTGTATTGGTGTTTGATCTCTGTATTGGGGTTTGATCGGTGTATTGGGGCTTGATCTCTGTATTCGGGTTTGATCGGTGAATTGGGATTTGATCTCTGTATTGGGGTTTGATCTCTGTATTGGTGTTTGATCGTTGTATTGGGGTTTGATCTCTGTATTGGGGTTTGATCGTTGTATTGGGGTTTGATCTCTGTATTGGGGTTTGATCTCTGTATTGGTGTTTGATCGCTGTATTGGGGTTTGATCGTTGTATTGGGGTTTGATCTCTATATTGGGGTTTGATCGTTGTATTGGGGTTTGATCTCTGTATTGGGGTTTGATCGGTGTATTGGGATTTGATCGCTGTATTGGTGTTTGTTTGCTGTACTGGGGTTTGATCTCTTATTGGGGTTTGATCGCTGTATTGGTGTTTGTTTGCTGTATTGGGGTTTGATCGCTGTATTGGGGTTTGATCGGTGTATTGGGGTTTGATCGTTGTATTGGGGTTTGATCTCTGTATTGGGGTTTGATCTCTGTATTGGGGTTTGATCTCTGTATTGGGGTTTGATCGGTGTATTGGGGTTTGATCTCTGTATTGGGGTTTGATCAGTGTATCGGGGTTTCATCTCTTATTGGTGTTTGATCGGCGTATTGGGGTTTGATCTCTGTATTGGGGTTTGATCGGTGTATCGGGGTTTGATCTCTGTATTGGGGTTTGATCGCTGTATTGGGGTTTGATCTCTGTATTGGGGTTTGATCGGTGTATCGGGGTTTCATCTCTTATTGGTGTTTGATTGGCGTATTGGGGTTTGATCGCTGTATTGGGGTTTGATCACTGCATTGAGGTTTGATCGGTGTATTGGGGTTTGATCGCTGTATTGGGGTTTGATCACTGCATTGAGGTTTGATCTCTGTATTGCGGTTTGATCTCTGTATTGGTGTTTGATCGGTGTATTGCGGTTTGATCTCTGTATTGGTGTTTGATCGGTGTATCGGGGTTTCATCTCTTATTGGTGTTTGATCGGTGTATTGGGGTTTGATCGCTGTATTGGGGTTTGATCACTGCATTGAGGTTTGATCGGCGTATTGGGGTTTGATCGCTGTATTGGGGTTTGATCTCTGTATTGGGGTTTGATCGGTGTATTGCGGTTTGATCTCTGAATTGGTGTTTGATCGGTGTATTGCGGTTTGATCGCTGTATTGGGGTTTGATTGGTGTATTGCGGTTTGATCTCTGCATTGGGGTTTGATCGCTGTATTGGGGTTTGATCGGTGTATTGGGGTTTGATCGGTGTATTGCGGTTTGATCTCTGTATTGGGGTTTGATCGCTGTATTGGGGTTTGATCGGTGTATTGGGGTTTGATCTCTGTATTGCGGTTTGATCGGTGTATTGCGGTTTGATCGCTGTATTGGGGTTTGATTGGTGTATTGGGGTTTGATCTCTGTATTGCGGTTTGATCGGTGTATTGCGGTTTGATCGCTGTATTGGGGTTTGATCGGTGTATTGCGGTTTGATCGCTGTATTGGGGTTTGATTGGTGTATTGCGGTTTGATCTCTGTATTGGGGTTTGATCGCTGTATTGGGGTTTGATCGGTGTATTGGGGTTTGATCGGTGTATTGGGGTTTGATCGCTGTATTGGGGTTTGATCGGTGTATTGCGGTTTGATCGCTGTATTGGGGTTTGATTGGTGTATTGCGGTTTGATCGCTGTATTGGGGTTTGATCGCTGTATTGGGGTTTGATCGGTGTATTGCGGTTTGATCTCTGTATTGGGGTTTGATCTCTGTATTGGGGTTTGATCGGTGTATTGCGGTTTGATCTCTGTATTGGGGTTTGATCGGTGTATTGCGGTTTGATCTCTGTATTGGGGTTTGATCGCTGTATTGGGGTTTGATCGGTGTATTGGGGTTTGATCGGTGTATTGCGGTTTGATCTCTGTATTGGGGTTGTGATCGGTGTATTGGGGTTTGATCGCTGTATTGGGGTTTGATCACTGCATTGAGGTTTGATCGGTGTATTGGGGTTTGATCTCTGTATTGGGGTTTGATCGCTGTATTGGGGTTTGTTTGCTGTACTGGGGTTTGATCACTGTATTGGGGTTTGATCACTGTATTGGGGTTTGATCGCTGTATTGGGGTTTCTTTGCTGTATTGGGGTTTTATCGGTGTATCGGGGTTTCATCTCTTATTGGAGTTTGATCGGCGTGTTGCGGTTTGATCTCTATATTGGTTTTTGATCGGTGTATTGGAGTTTGTTCTCTGTATTGGGGTTTGATCGGTGTATCGGAGTTTGATCCCTGTATTGGGGTTTGATCGATGTATTGGGGTTTGATCTCTGTATTGGGGTTTGATCGCTGTATTGGGGTTTGATCGCTGTATTGGGATTTGATCTCTGTATTGGGGTTTGATCGGTGTATTGGGGTTGATCGGTGTATTGGGGTTTGATCGCTGTATTGGGGTTTGTTCGCTGTCTTGGGGTTTGATCACTGTATTGGGGTTTGATTGGTGTATTGGGGTTTGATCGGTGTATTGGGGTTTGTTCGCTGTATTGGGGTTTGATCGGTGTATTGGGGTTTTTATCGCTGTATTGGGGTTTGGTCGCTGTATTGGGGTTTGTTCGCTGTCTTGGGGTTTGTTCGGTTTATCGGGGTTACATCTCTTATTGGAGTTTGATCGGCTATTGGGGTTTGATCTCTGTATTGGGGTTTGATCGCTGTATTGGGGTTTGATCGGTGTATTGGGGTTTGATCCCTGTATTGGGGTTTGATCTCTGTATTGGGGTTTGATCGGTGTATTGGAGTTTGATCCCTGTATTGGGGTTTGATCGCTGTATTGGGGTTTGATCTCTGTGTTGGGGTTTGATCTGTGTATTGGGGTTTGATCTATGTATTGGGGTTGATCGGTGTATTGGGGTTTGATCGCTGTATTGTGGTTTGATTGGTGTATTGGGGTTTGATCTCTGTATTGGGGTTTGATTGGTGTATTGGGGTTTGATCTCTGTATTGGGGTTTGATCGGTGTATTGGGGTTGATCGGTGTATTGGGGTTTGATCGCTGTATTGGGGTTTGATCAGTGTATTGAGGTTTGATCGCTGGGCGGCATGGTAGCACAGTGGTTAGCACTGCTGCTTCACAGCTCCAGGGTCCAGGGTTCGATTCCCGGCTTGGGTCACTGCCTGTGTGGAGTTTGCACATTCTCCTCGTGTCTGCGTGGGTTTTCTCCGGGTGCTCTGGTTTCCTCCCACAGTCCAAAGATGTGCGGGTTAGGTTCATTGGCTATGCTAAAATTGCCCCTTAGTGTCCTGGGATGTGTAGGTTAGAGGGATTAGCAGGTAAATGTGTAGGGATATGGGGATAGGGTCTGGGTGGGATTGTGTTCGGTGCAGACTCGATGGGCCGAAGGGCCTGTTTCTGCACTGTAGGGTTCTATGCTGGCTCTATGCTGGGTTTGATCACTGTCTTGGAGTTTGATCTCTGTATTCGGGTTTGTTCGCTGTATTGGGGTTTGATCGCTGTATTGGGGTTTGATCGCTGTATTGGGGTTTGATCGGTGTATTGGTGTTTGATCTCTGTATTGGGGTGTGATCGGTGCATTGGTGTTTGATCTCTGTATTGGGGTTTGATCGGTGCATTGTGTTTTGGTTTCTGTATTGGGGTTTGATTGGTCTATTGGGGTTTGATCGCTGTGTTGGGGTTTGATCGGCGTATTGGGGTTTGATCTCTGTATTGGGGTATGATCGGTGTATTGGGGTTTGATGTCTGTATTGGGGTTTGATCGGTGTATTGGGGTTTGATCGCTGTATTGGGATTTGATCGCTGTATTGGGGTTTGATCGCTGTATTGGGGTTTGATCGGTGTATTGGGGTTTGTTTGCTATATTTGGGTTTGATCATAGTATTGGGGATTGATCGGTGTATCGGGGTTTCATCTCTTATTGGAGTTTGATTGGTGTATTGGGGTTTGATCTCTGTATTGGTTTTTGATCGGTGTATTGGAGTTTGTTCTCTGTATTGGGGTTTGATCACTGTATTGGGGTTTGATCACTGCATTGAGGTTTGATCGGTGTACTGAGGTTTGATCCCTGTATTGGGGTTTGATCTCTGTATTGGGATTTGATATCTGTATTGGAGTTTGATCTGTGTATTGGGGTTTGATCGCTGTATTGGGATTTGATATCTGTATTGGAGTTTGATCTGTGTATTGGGGTTTGATCGCTGTATTGGGGTTTGATCTCGGTATTGGGGTTTGATCTCTGTATTGGGGTTTGATCTCTGTATTGGAGTTTGATCTCTGTATTGGAGTTTGATCTCTGTATTGAGGTTTGATCTCTGTATTGGAGTTTGATCGCTGTATTGGGGTTTGATCTCTGTATTGGAGTTTGATCTCTGTATTGGAGTTTGATCGCTGTATTGGGTTTGATCGGTGTATTGGGGTTTGATCGCTGTATTGGGGTTTGATCTCTGTATTGGGGTTTGATCGGTCTATTGGGTTTGATCTCTGTATTGGGGTTTGATCGGTCTATTGAGGTTTGATCTCTGTATTCGGGTTTGATCTCAGTATTGTGGTTTGATCGCTGTATTGAGGTTTGATCTCTGTATTGGGGTTTGATCTCAGTATTGTGGTTTGATCTCTGTATTGGGGTTTGATCGCTGTACTGGGGTTTGATCTCTGTGTTGGGGTTTGATCTCTGTATTGGGGTTTACATAGAACATTACAGCACAAACAGGCCCTTCGGCCCTCGAGTTGCGCCGATCGCATCAACCCCACCAATCTATAGACCTATCTATAACCCCCAATCCCATTAAACCCCATATACTCATCCAGAAATCTTTTAAAAGACCCCAGCGAGTTCGCCTCCACCACCGACGACGGCAGCCGATTCCAATCACTCACTACCCTCTGAGTGAAAAACTTACCCCTAACATCACCTCTGTACTTCCCTCCCCGCACCTTAAATCTGTGTCCTCTCGTAGCGACCATTTCAACCCGGGGAAATAGCCTCTGAGAGTCCACCCTATCTATTCCTCTCAACATTTTATAAACTTCTATCAGGTCGCCTCTCAACCTTCGCCTCTCCAGGGAAAAGAGTCCCAGCTCCCTCAACCTATCTTCATAAGGCATGCCTCCCAGTCCAGGCAACATCCTTGTAAATCTCCTCTGCACCCTTTCAATAGCTTCTACGTCTTTCCGATAGTGAGGCAACCAGAACTGCGCACAGTACTCCAAATGAGGCCTGACGAGGGTCCTGTAAAGTTGCAGCATTACCTCCCGACTCCTAAACTCAATCCCTCGATTAATGAAGGCCAGTACACCATACGCCTTCTTGACCACCTCCTCCACCTGCGAGGCCGATTTAAGAGTCCTGTGAACCCGGACCCCGAGATCCTTCTGCTCTTCAACGCTACTAAGACACCTGCCCTTAATAGTGTACTCGTTCATCCCGTTGGTTCTGCCGAAATGGACTACTACACATTTATCCGCGTTGAAGTCCATCTGCCACTTCTCCGCCCATTCCTGCATCCTATCTATGTCCTGCTGCAACTTTTGACATCCTTCCAGACCATCCACAACACCGCCGACCTTCGTGTCATCAGCGAACTTGCTAACCCATCCCTCCACTTCCTCATCCAGGTCATTTATGAAAATGACAAACAACAAGGGTCCCAGAACAGATCCCTGGGGCACCCCACTGGTGACTGACCTCCATTCCGAAAAAGACCCATCCACAACCACTCTCTGCCTTCTGCAGGCAAGCCAGTTCTGGATCCACAAGGCCAAAGGCCCTTGGATCCCATGCCCTCTCACCTTCTCAAGAAGTCTTGCATGGGAGACCTTATCAAAAGCCTTGCTGAAGTCCATGTACACTACGTCCACGGCACTTCCTTCGTCAATGTGTTCAGTCACATTATCGAAGAACTCAACTAGGCTCGTAAGGCACGACCTGCCCTTGACAAATCCATGCTGACTATTCCTGATCATGTCAAACCTCTCCAAATGGTCGTAAATCTTGTCCCTCAGAAGCCTCTCCATCAGCTTACCAACCACTGAGGTCAGACTCACCGGGCGGTAATTTCCCGGGCTATCTCTGTTCCCTTTCTTGAAAATAGGGACTACATCCGCAATCCTCCAATCTTCCGGAACCTCTCCCGTCTCCATTGACGACGCAAAGATCATCGCCAAGGGCTCTGCAATCACTTCCCTGGCCTCCCACAGTATCCTGGGGTACATCCCATCTGGTCCCGGCGACTTATCTACCTTGATAGAATTCAAAAGTTCTAACACATCCTCCTCCTTAATGTCCACGTACTCAATCTTTTCCACCTGCTGCAAATCCATAGCAAGATCTCCCAAATCAGCTTCCACTGTGAATACTGATGCAAAGTACTCATTAAGCACCTCCGCCATTTCTTCTGGTTCTACACAGACCTTTCCCCCTTCATCTTTTATAGGTCCTATCCTTTCCCTTCTCACCCTTTTACCTTTCACATACTTATAGAAGGCCTTGGGATTTTCTTTAATCTTACCCGCCAAGGTCTTCTCATGACCCCTTCTGGCTCTCCTAATTTCCCTTTTAACCTCCTTTCTACAGTCCTTATATTCTTCAAAATCCTTAACCTCTCCTAGTTCCCTGAACCTTTTGTACACCTTCCTTTTCCTCCTGACTAGGTTCAACACAGCCTTCGTGCACCACGGTTCCCGCGACCTACCAAAACCCCCTTGCCTTATCGGAACATTGTCATGCAGAGCGCCAGACAAACATTCCTTGAATATCCGCCACCTTCCTTCGGTACTCTTCCCTAAGAATGCCTCCTTCCAGTTTATTTGTCCAAGTAACTTCCTGACTTCTTCGTATCTCCCCTTACTCCAGACAAACACCTTCCTAGCCTGTCTGATCCTATCTCGTTCCAATGCAATTGTGAAGGAGATAGAATTATGGTCACCATTCCCAAGATGCTCTCCTACCGAGAGATCCATCACCTGCCCTGGTTCATTCGCCAGTAAAAAGTCTGACAACACCAGGTTTTAGTCCAACCGATTTATTTGATAATATTCTCACAAGCTTTCGAGGGTGCTGCCTCTTTGTCAAGTGAATGGAGAGTTCTGGCCTCAGACAGACAGTCTGTCTGAGGCCAGAACTCTCCATTCACTTGACAAAGAGGCAGCACCCTCGAAAGCTTGTGAGAATATTATCAAATAAATCGGTTGGACTAAAACCTGGTGTTGTCAGACTTTTTACTGTGTTTACGCCAGTCCAACGCCGGCATACCCACATCATTCGCCAGTACCAGGTCAAGTACTGCCTCACCCCTCGTAGGCTTGTCCACATACTGTGTCAGGAAACCTTCCTGAACACACCTAACAAACTCCTCTCCAGCCGAACCCCTTACTCTAGGGATATTCCAGTCGATGTTTGGGAAATTGAAGTCTCCCATCACGACCACTCTGTTTTTAATACATTTCTCCAGAATCTGGTTCCCTATCTGCACTTCAACTTCCCTGTCACTATTGGGCGGCCTATAGAATACACCCAGCAAAGTTTTCGACCCTATGCTGTTCGTAACTTCCACCCACAGAGACTCTGTAGAAAGTCCCTCCACGGCATCCTCTTTCTCTGCAGCCATGACACTGTCCCTTATTAACAGTGCCACTCCACCACCTCTTCTGCCAGCCTCCCTGTCCTTCCTGAAACATCTGAAACCTGGCACCTGAAGTACCCAGTCCTGTCCCTGAGACATCCAAGTCTCCGTAATGGCCACCTGTGTTGGGTTTGATCGCTGTGTTGGGGTTTGATCGGCGTATTGGGGTTTGATCTCTGTATTGGGGTTTGATCGCTGTATTGGGATTTGATCGCTGTATTGGGGTTTGATCGGTGTATTGGGGTTTGATCGCTGTATTGGGGTTTGTTTGCTATATTTGGGTTTGATCATAGTATTGGGGTTTGATCGGTGTATCGGGGTTTGATCTCTGTATTGGTTTTTGATCGGTGTATTGGAGTTTGTTCTCTGTATTGGGGTTTGATCACTGTATTGGGGTTTGATCTCTGTATTGGGGTTTGATCGGTGTATCGGAGTTTGATCCCTGTATTGGGGTTTGATCGCTGTATTGGGGTTTGATCGGTGTATTGGGGCTTGATCTGTGTATTGGGGTTTGATCGTTGTATTGGGTTTTGATCGGTGTATTGGGGTTGATCGGTGTATTGGGGTTTGATTGCTGTATTGGGGTTTGATCGCTGTATTGGGGTTTGATCGCTGTACTGGGGTTTGATCGGTGTATTGGGGTTTGATCGGTGTATTGGGGTTTGATTGCTGTACTGGGGTTTGATCGCTGTATTGGGGTTTGATCGGTGTATTGGGGTTTGATCGGTGTATTGGGGTTTGATCGGTGTATTGGGGTTTGATCGGTGTATTGGGGTTTGATCGGTGTATTGGGGTTGATCGGTGTATTGGGGTTTGATCGTTGTATTGGGGTTTGATCTCTGTATTGGGTTTTGATCGGTGTATTGGGGTTGATCGGTGTATTGGGGTTTGATTGCTGTATTGGGGTTTGATCGCTGTATTGGGGTTTGATCGGTGTATTGTGGTTTGATCGCTGTATTGGGGTTTGATCGGTGTATTGGGGTTTGATCGCTGTATTGGGGTTTGATCGGTGTATTGGGGTTTTTATCGCTGTATTGGGGTTTGGTCACTGTCTTGGGGTTTGATCTCTGTATTGGGGTTTGATCACTGTATTGGGGTTTGTTCGGTTTATCGGGGTTACATCTCTTATTGGAGTTTGATCGGCTATTGGGGTTTGATCTCTGTATTGGGGTTTGATCGCTGTATTGGGGTATGTTCGCTGTCTTGGGGTTTGTTCGCTGTATTGGGTTTGATCGGTGTATTGGGGTTTTTATCGCTGTATTGGGGTTTGGTCACTGTCTTGGGGTTTGATCTCTGTATTGGGGTTTGATCACTGTATTGGGGTTTGATCACTGCATTGAGGTTTGATCATAGTATTGGGGTTTGTTCGGTTTATCGGGGTTACATCTCTTATTGGAGTTTGATCGGCTATTGGGGTTTGATCTCTGTATTGGGGTTTGATCGCTGTATTGGGGTTTGATCACTGCATTGAGGTTTGATCGGTGTATTGGGGTTTGATCCCTGTATTGGGGTTTGATCTCTGTATTGGGGTTTGATCGCTGTATTGGGGTTTGATCTCTGTGTTGGGGTTTGATCGGTGTATTGGGGTTTGATCTGTGTATTGGGATTTGATCGGTGTATTGGGGTTTGATCTCTGTGTTGGGGTTTGATCGCTGTATTGGGGTTTGATCTCTGTGTTGGGGTTTGATCGGTGTATTGGGGTTTGATCTATGTATTGGGATTTAATCGGTGTATTGGAGTTTGATCTCTGTATTGGGGTTTGATTGGTGTATTGGGGTTTGATCTCTGTATTGGGGTTTGATCGCTGTATTGGGGTTTAATCGCTGTATTGGTGTTTGATCGGTGTATTGGTGTTTGATCTCTGTATTGGGGTTTGATCGTTGTATTGGTGTTTGATCTCTGTATTGGGGTTTGATCGGTGCATTGTGTTTTGGTTTCTGTATTGGGGTATGATTGGTCTATTGGGGTTTGATCGCTGTGTTGGGGTTTGATCGCTGTGTTGGGGTTTGATCTCTGTATTGGGGTATGATCGGTGTATTGGGGTTTGATGTCTGTATTGGGGTTTGATCCCTGTATTGGGATTTGATCGCTGTATTGGGGTTTGATCGCTGTATTGGGGTTTGTTTGCTATATTTGGGTTTGATCATAGTATTGGGGATTGATCGGTGCATCGGGGTTTCATCTCTTATTGGAGTTTGATCGGCGTATTGGGGTTTGATCTCTGTATTGGTTTTTGATCGGTGTATTCGAGTTTGTTCTCTGTATTGGGGTTTGATCACTGTATTGGGGTTTGATCACTGCATTGAGGTTTGATCGGTGTACTGAGGTTTGATCCCTGTATTGGGGTTTGATCTCTGTATTGTGGTTTGATCGCTGAATTGGGGTTTGATCGTTGTATTGGGGTTTGATCTCTGTATAGGGGTTTGATCGCTGTATTGGGGTTTGATTGGTCTATTGGGGTTTGATCGCTGTGTTGGGGTTTGATCTCTGTATTGGGGTTTGATCTCTGTATTGGAGTTTGATATCTGTATTGGAGTTTGATCGGTGTATTGGGGTTTGATCTCTGTATTGGGGTTTGATCTCTGTATAGGGGTTTGATCGCTGTATTGAGGTTTGATCTCTGTATTGGAGTTTGATCGGTGTATTGGGGTTTGATCTCTGTATTGGGGTTTGATCTCTGTATAGGGGTTTGATCTCTGTATTGGAGTTTGATATTTGTATTGGAGTTTGATCGGTGTATTGGGGTTTGATCGGTGTATTGGGGTTTGATCGGTCTATTGGGGTTTGATCTCTGTACTGGGGTTTGTTTGCTGTATTGGGGTTTGATCGCTGTATTGGGGTTTGATCGGTGTATTGGGGTTTGATCTCTGTATTGGGGTTTGATCGCTGTATTGGGGTTTGATCGGTGTATTGGCGTTTGATCGGTGTATTGAGGTTTGATCTCTGTATTGGGGTTTGATTGGTGTATTGAGGTTTGATCTCTATATTGGGGTTTGATCTCAGTATTGGGGTTTGATCTCTGTATTGGGGTTTGATCGCTGTATTGGGGTTTGATCACTGCATTGAGGTTTGATCGGTGTATTGGGGTTTGATCCCTGTATTGGGGTTTGATCTCTGTATTGGGGTTTGATCGCTGTATTGGGGTTTGATCTCTGTGTTGGGGTTTGATCGGTGTATTGGGGTTTGATCTATGTATTGGGATTTGATCGGTGTATTGGAGTTTGATCTCTGTATTGGGGTTTGATTGGTGTATTGGGGTTTGATCTCTGTATTGGGGTTTGATATCTGTATTGGAGTTTGATCGGTGTATTGGGGTTGGATCGCTGTATTGGGGTTTGATCTCTGTATAGGGGTTTGATCGGTGTATTGGGGTTTGATCGCTGTATTGGGGTTTGATCTCTGTATTGGAGTTTGATATCTGTATTGGAGTTTGATCGGTGTATTGGGGTTTGATCGCTGTATTGGGGTTTGATCGGTCTATTGGGGTTTGATCTCTGTATTGGGGTTTGAACTCTGTATTGGGGTTTGATCCCTGTCTTGGGGTTTGATCGGTGTATTGGGGTTTGATCGCTGTATCGGGGTTTGATCGCTGTATTGGGGTTTGATCGCTGTATTGGGGTTTGATCTCTGTATTGGGGTTTGATCGCTGTATTGGGGTTTGAACTTTGTATTGGGGTTTGATCGCTGTATTGGGGTTTGATCTCTGTATTGGGGTTTGATCTCTGTATTGGGGTTTGATCGCTGTATTGGGGTTTGATCGCTGTATTGGGGTTTGATCTCTGTATTGGGGTTTGATCGCTGTATTGGCGTTTGATCTCTGTATTGGGGTTTGATTGGTGTATTGAGGTTTGATCTCTGTATTGGGGTTTGATCTCAGTATTGGGGTTTGATCGGTGTATTGGGGTTTGATCTCTGTATTGGGGTTTGATCTCTGTATTGTGGTTTGATTGGTGTATTGGGGTTTGACCTCTATATTGGGGTTTGATTAGTGTACTGACGTTTGATCGCTGTATTGGGGTTTCATCGGTGTATTGGGGTTTGTTCTCTGTATTGGGGTTTGATCTCTGTATTGGGGTTTGATCTCTGTATTGGGGTTTGGTCGCTGTATTGGTGTTTGATCGGTGTATTGGGGCTTGATCAGTGTATTGGGGTTTGTTCGGTGTATTTGGGTTTGATCTGTGTATTGGGGTTTGATCGGTCTATTGGGGTTTGATCGCTGTATTGGGGTTTGATCGCTGTGTTGGGGTTTCATCGGTGTATTGGCGTTTGATCTCTGTATTGGGGTTTTAATCGGTGTATTGGGGTTTGATCGGTGTATTGAGGTTTGATCTCTGTATTGGGGTTTGATCTCAGTATTGTGGTTTGATCGCTGTATTGGGGTTTGATCGCTGTACTGGGGTTCGATCGGTGTATTCGGGTTTGATCTCTGTATTGGGGTTTGATCGCTGTATTGGGGTTTGATTGGTGTATTGGGGTTTGATCTCTGTATTGGGGTTTGATCGGTGTATTGGGGTTGATCGGTGTATTGGAGTTTGATCCCTGTATTGGGGTTTGATCGCTGTATTGGGGTTTAATCGCTGTATTGGTGTTTGATCTCTGTATTGGGGTTTGATCGGTGTATTGGTGTTTGATCTCTGTATTGGGGTTTGATCGGTGCATTGTGTTTTGGTTTCTGTATTGGGGTTTGATTGGTCTATTGGGGTTTGATCGCTGTGTTGGGGTTTGATCGGTGTGTTGGGGTTTGATCGGCGTATTGGGGTTTGATCTCTGTATTGGGGTATGATCGGTGTATTGGGGTTTGATGTCTGTATTGGGGTTTGATCCCTGTATTGGGATTTGATCGCTGTATTGGGGTTTGATCGCTGTATTGGGGTTTGTTTGCTATATTTGGGTTTGATCATAGTATTGGGGATTGATCGGTGTATCGGGGTTTCATCTCTTATTGGAGTTTGATCGGCGTATTGGGGTTTGATCTCTGTATTGGTTTTTGATCGGTGTATTGGAGTTTGTTCTCTGTATTGGGGTTTGATCACTGTATTGAGGTTTGATCCCTGTATTGGGGTTTGATCGGTGTATTGGGGTTTGATCCCTGTATTGGGATTTGATATCTGTATTGGGGTTTGATCTGTGTATTGGGATTTGATCGCTGTATTCGGGTTTGATCTCTGTATTGGGATTTGATCTGTGTATTGGGGTTTGATCGCTGTATTAGGGTTTGTTCGCTGTATTGGGGTTTGATCCCTGTATTGGGGTTTGATCTCTGTATTGGGGTTTGATCTCTGTATTGGGGTTTGATCGCTGTATTGGGGTTTGATCTCTGTATTGGGATTTGATCTGTGTATTGGGATTTGATCTCTGTATTGGGGTTTGATCTCTGTATTGGGGTTTGATCTCTGTATTGGGGTTTGATCTCTGTATTGGGGTTTGATCTCTGTATTGGGGTTTGATCTCTGTATTGGGGTTTGATCTCTGTATTGGGGTTTGATCTCTGTATTGGGGTTTGATCTCTGTATTGGGGTTTGATCTCTGTATTGGGGTTTGATCTCTGTATTGGGGTTTGATCTCTGTATTGGGATTTGATCTGTGTATTGGGGTTTGATCGCTGTATTGGGGTTTGATCTCTGTATTGGGGTTTGATCTCTGTATTGGGGTTTGATCTCTGTATTGGGGTTTGATCTGTGTATTGGGGTTTGATCGCTGTATTGGGGTTTGATCTCTGTATTGGGGTTTGATCTCTGTATTGGGATTTGATATCTGTATTGGGGTTTGATCTGTGTATTGGGGTTTGATCGGTGTATTGTGATTTGATCTTTGTATTGGGGTTTGATCGCTGTATTGGGGTTTGATCGCTGTATTGGGGTTTGATCGCTGTATTGGGGTTTGATCGCTGTATTGGGGTTTGATCGCTGTATTGGGGTTTGATCTCTGTATTGAGGTTTGATCTCTGTATTGGGGTTTGATCTCTGTATTGGGATTTGATATCTGTATTGGGGTTTGATCGGTGTATTGGGGTTTGATCGCTGTATTGGGGTTTGATCGGTGTATTGGGGTTTGATCGCTGTATTGGGGTTTGATCGCTGTATTGGGGTTTGATCGCTGTATTGGGGTTTGATCTCTGTATTGGGGTTTGATTGGTGTATTGGGGTTTGATCTCTGTATTGGGGTTTGTTCTCTGTATTGGGGTTTGTTCTCTGTATTGGGGTTGATCGGTGTATTGGAGTTTGATCCCTGTATTGGGGTTTGATCGCTGTATTGGGGTTTAATCGCTGTATTGGTGTTTGATCTCTGTATTGGGGTTTGATCGGTGTATTGGTGTTTGATCTCTGTATTGGGGTTTGATCGGTGCATTGTGTTTTGGTTTCTGTATTGGGGTTTGATTGGTCTATTGGGGTTTGATCGCTGTGTTGGGGTTTGATCGGTGTATTGGGGTTTGATCGCTGTATTGGGGTTTGATCGGTGTATTGGTGTTTAATCGCTGTGTTGGGGTTTGATCGGTGTATTGAGGTATGATCGGTGTATTGGGGTTTGATGTCTGTATTGGGGTTTGATCCCTGTATTGGGATTTGATCGCTGTATTGGGGTTTGATCGCTGTATTGGGGTTTGTTTGCTATATTTGGGTTTGATCATAGTATTGGGGATTGATCGGTGTATCGGGGTTTCATCTCTTATTGGAGTTTGATCGGCGTATTGGGGTTTGATCTCTGTATTGGTTTTTGATCGGTGTATTGGAGTTTGTTCTCTGTATTGGGGTTTGATCACTGTATTGGGGTTTGATCACTGCATTGAGGTTTGATCGGTGTACTGAGGTTTGATCCCTGTATTGGGGTTTGATCTCTGTATTGTGGTTTGATCGGTGTATTGGGGTTTGATCCCTGTATTGGGATTTGATATCTGTATTGGGGTTTGATCTGTGTATTGGGGTTTGATCGGTGTATTGTGATTTGATCTTTGTATTGGGGTTTGATCGCTGTATTGGGGTTTGATCGCTGTATTGGGGTTTGATCGCTGTATTGGGGTTTGATCGCTGTATTGGGGTTTGATCTCTGTATTGAGGTTTGATCTCTGTATTGGGGTTTGATCGCTGTATTGAGGTTTGATCTCTGTATTGGAGTTTGATCGCTGTATTGGGGTTTGATCGCTGTATTGGGGTTTGATCGCTGTATTGGGGTTTGATCGCTGTATTGGGGTTTGATCTCTGTATTGGGGTTTGATTGGTGTATTGGGGTTTGATCGCTGTATTGGGGTTTGATCGCTGTATTGGGGTTTGATCGCTGTATTGGGGTTTGATCTCTGTATTGGGGTTTGATCTCTGTATTGGGGTTTGATCTCTGTATTGGGGTTTGATTGGTGTATTGGTGTTTGATCGCTGTATTGGGGTTTGATCGCTGTATTGGGGTTTGATCGCTGTATTGGGGTTTGATCGCTGTATTGGGGTTTGATCGCTGTATTGCGGTTTGATCGGTGTATTGGGGTTTGATCTCTGTATTGGGGTTTGAACTCTGTACTGGGGTTTGTTTGCTGTATTGGGGTTTGATCGCTGTATTGGGGTTTGATCGGTGTATTGGGGTTTGATCGCTGTATTGGGGTTTGATCGGTGTATTGGGGTTTGATCGCTGTATTGGGGTTTGATCGCTGTATTGGGGTTTGATCTCTGTATTGGGGTTTGATCGCTGTATTGGGGTTTGATCTCTGTATTGGGGTTTGATCGCTGAATTGGGGTTTGATCTCTGTATTGGAGTTTGATCTCTGTATTGAGGTTTGATCGGTGTATTGGGGTTTGATCTCTGTATTGGGGTTTGATCGCTGTATTGCGGTTTGATCGGTGTATTGGGGTTTGATCTCTGTATTGGGGTTTGATCGGTGTATTGGGGTTTGATCGCTGTATTGGGGTTTGATCGGTCTATTGGGTTTTGATCTCTGTATTGGGGTTTGAACTCTGTACTGGGGTTTGTTTGCTGTATTGGGGTTTGATCGAAGTATTGGGGTTTGATCGGTGTATTGGGGTTTGATCGCTGTATTGGGGTTTGATCTCTGTATTGGGGTTTGATCTCTGTATTGGGGTTTGATCGCTGTATTGGGGATTGATCTGTGTATTGGCGTTTGATCTCTGTATAGGGGTTTGATTGGTGTATTGAGGTTTGATCTCTGTATTGGGGTTTGATTGGTGTATTGAGGTTTGATCTCTGCATTGGGGTTTGATCTCAGTATTGGGGTTTGATCGGTGTATTGGGATTTGATCTCTGTATTGGGGTTTGATCTCTGTATTGTGGTTTGATTGGTGTATTGGGGTTTGACCTCTGTATTGGGGTTTGATCGGTGTATTGGGGTTTGATCCCCGTATTGGGGTTTGGTCGCTGTATTGGTGTTTGATCGGTGTATTGTGTTTTGATCTCTGTATTGGGGTTTGTTCGGTGTATTTGGGTTTGATCTGTGTATTGGGGTTTGATCGGTCTATTGGGGTTTGATCGCTGTATTGGGGTTTGATCGCTGTGTTGGGGTTTCATCGGTGTATTGGCGTTTGATCTCTGTATTGGGGTTTGATCGGTGTATTGAGGTTTGATCTCTGTATTGGGGTTTGATCTCAGTATTGGGGTTTGATCGGTGAATTGAGGTTTGATCTCTGTATTGGGGTTTGATCGCTGTACTGGGGTTCGATCGGTGTATTCGGGTTTGATCTCTGTATTGGGGTTTGATCGCTGTATTGGGGTTTGATCGGTGTATTGGGGTTTGATCTCTGTATAGGGGTTTGATCGCTGTATTGAGGTTTGATCTCTGTATTGGGATTTGATCGGTGTATTGAGGTTTGATCTCTGTATTGGGGTTTCATCGCTGTATTGGGGTTTGATCGATGTATTGGGGTTTGATCGTTGTATTGGGGTTTGATCGCTGTATTGGGGTTTGATCTCTGTATTGGGGTTTGATCGCTGTATTGGGGTTTGATCTCTGTATTGAGGTTTGATCTCTGTATTGGGGTTTCATCGCTGTATTGGGGTTTGATCGATGTATTGGGGTTTGATCGTTGTATTGGGGTTTGATCGCTGTATTGGGGTTTGATCTCTGTATTGGGGTTTGATCGCTGTATTGGGGTTTGATCGGTGTGTTGGGGTTTCATCGGTGTATTGGCGTTTGATCTCTGTATTGGGGTTTGATCGGTGTATTGAGGTTTGATCTCTGTATTGGGGTTTGATCTCAGTATTGGGGTTTGATCGGTGAATTGAGGTTTGATCTTTGTATTGGGGTTTGATCGCTGTACTGGGGTTCGATCGGTGTATTCGGGTTTGATCTCTGTATTGGGGTTTGATCGCTGTATTGGGGTTTGATCGTTGTATTGTGGTTTGATCTCTGTATTGGGGTTTGATCTCTGTATTGGGGTTTGTTCGCTGTATTGGGGTTTGATCTCTGTACTGGGGTTTGATCGGTGAATTGAAGTTTGATCTCTGTATTGGGGTTTGATCGGTGAATTGAAGTTTGATCTCTGTATTGGGGTTTGATCGGTGTATTGAGGTTTGATCTCTGTATTGGGGTTTGATCGGTGAATTGAAGTTTGATCTCTGTATTGGGGTTTGATCGCTGTACTGGGGTTTGATCTCTGTATTGGGGTTTGATCTCTGTATTGGAGTTTGATTGCTGTATTGGGGTTTGATCGCTGTATTGGGGTTTGATCGGTGTATTGGGGTTTGATCTCTGTATTGGAGTTTGATCTCTGTATTGGAGTTTGATCTCTGTATTGGAGTTTGATCGCTGTATTGGGGTTTGATCGGTGTATTGGGGTTTGATCTCTGTATTGGAGTTTGATCGGTGTATTGGGGTTTGATCTCTGTATAGGGGTTTGATCGGTGTATTGGGGTTTGATCTCTGTATAGGGGTTTGATCTCTGTATTGGAGTTTGTTCGCTGTATTGGGGTTTGATCTCTGTGTAGGGGTTTGATCTCTGTATTGGGGTTTGATCGGTGTATTGGGGTTTGATCTCTGTATTGGGGTTTGATCTCTGTATTGGGGTTTGTTTGCTGTATTGGGGTTTGATCGCTGTATTGGGGTTTGATCGCTGTATTGGGGTTTGATCTCTGTATTGGGGTTTGTTCGGTCTATTGGGGTTTGATCGCTGTATTGGGGTTTGATCGGTGTATTGGGGTTTGATGTCTTATTGGAGTTTGATCGGTGTATTGGGGTTTGATCTCTGTATTGGGGTTTGATCGGTGTATTGGGGTTTGATCTCTGTATTGGGGTTTGTTCGGTCTATTGGGGTTTGATCGCTGTATTGGGGTTTGATCGGTGTATTGGGGTTTGATGTCTTATTGGAGTTTGATCGGTCTATTGGGGTTTGATCGCTGTATTGGGGTTTGATCTCTGTATTGGGGTTTGATCGGTGTATTGGGGTTTGATCTCTGTATTGGGGTTTGATCGGTGTATTGGCGTTTCATCTCAGTATTGGGGTTTGATCGGTGTATTGGGGTTTGATCTCTGTATTGGGGTTTGATCGCTGTATTGGGGTTTGATCTCTGTATTGGGGTTTGTTCGCTGTATTGGGGTTTGATCGGTGTATTGGCGTTTGATCTCAGTATTGGGGTTTGATCGGTGTATTGGGGTTTGATCGGTGTATTGGGGTTTGATCGGTGTATTGGCGTTTGATCTCAGTATTGGGGTTTGATCGGTGTATTGGGGTTTGATCGGTGTATTGGGGTTTGATCGGTGTATTGGCGTTTGATCTCAGTATTGGGGTTTGATCTCTGTATTGTGTTTTGATCTCAGTATTGGGGTTTGATCGGTGTATTGGGGTTTGATCGGTGTATTGGGGTTTGATCTCTGTATTGGGGTTTGATCGCTGTATTGAGGTTTGATCGGTGTATTGTGTTTTGATCTCTGTATTGGGGTTTGATCGGTGTATTGGGGTTTGTTCTCTGTATTGGGGTTTGTTCGCTGTATTGTGTTTTGATCTCTGTATTGGGGTTTGATCGGTGTATTGGGGTTTGATCTCTGTATTGGGGTTTGATCTCTGTATTGGGGTTTGTTCGCTGTATTGGGGTTTGATCTCTGTATTGGGGTTTGATCGGTGTATTGGGGTTTGATCGCTGTATTGGGGTTTGATCGGTGTATTGGGGTTTGATCGCTGTATTGGGGTTTGATCGGTGTATTGGGGTTTGATCTCTGTATTGGGGTTTGTTCGCTGTATTGTGGTTTGATCTCTGTATTGGGATTTGATCTCTGTATTGGGGTTTGATCTCTGTATTGGGGTTTGATCTCTGTATTGGGGTTTGATCTCTGTATTGGGGTTTGATCTCTGTATTGAGGTTTGATCGCTGTGTTGGGGTTTGATCGCTGTATTGTGTTTTGATCTCTGTATTGGGATTTGATCTCTGTATTGGGGTTTGATCTCTGTATTGGGATTTGATCTCTGTATTGGGGTTTGATCTCTGTATTGGGATTTGATCTCTGTATTGTGGTTTGATCTCTGTATTGGGGTTTGATCGCTGTATTGTGATTTGATCTCTGTATTGGGGTTTGATCTCTGTATTGGCGTTTGATCTCTGTATTGGGATTTGATCTCTGTATTGGGGTTTGATCGCTGTATTGTGTTTTGATCTCTGTATTGAGGTTTGATCTCTGTATTGGGGTTTGTTTGCTGTATTGGGGTTTGTTCGCTGTACGAGGGGAAGGTGAAGGGGGGAGAGGTATAACACAGATATTGTAGAGGGAGGTTTTTCACACAGAGGGTAGTGGGGGTATGAAATGCTCTGTCAAGTAAGGTGGTGGAGGCAGGCACACTGGTGTTGTTTAAGAGTAACTTAGACAGGCACATGAGTGGGTTGGACATGGGTGGATATAGGAGATTGTTTTAAAAAAGGGTCATTAGCATTTGGGCGTCCCTGGTAATGTAAATGGATATGGTACAATAATAATCTTTTTTTTCTCTTTAATTCACAGGTTTTAAGTCGGTCCACCTCGTGTCCAACAAGGGGCATACACGCGATGGATCGTACTGGGGCTGCTCTTGGTTGTTCGAGATTGGCCTAGTGCTTCATGTCGTTAGTGTGTGCCTAAACTGGACCAGATACTGGGCAAGACGACAGCTCAGTGACTATCACTGATTGCTGTGCAGACACATGGATTTCGATTGGTGTCTGTGGGAGTTTGCGCATTCTCCCCGTGCTTGCGTGGGTTTTCTCCGGGTGCTCCGGTTTCCTCCCACATCCCAAAGATGTGCTATTAGGCTGATTGGAGGTAATAAGTTGTCCCTAAATTAGTTTCCCTCAATGCCATAAAAACAATAGATAAGGATCATGGGTGGAGAGGGGACTGGTAATGTTAAAATGGCAGCTCGGGCTCATTGGGCCAAAGGGCCTGTTTCCTGGGCTGTTTTTGTTCTTTGTTCTTTGTAATGTTTGCCCCTCTCGACCCTTTACACTACCGTTACCCCAGTCTACATTTGGGTAATTGAAGTCCCCATTATAACTTCACTACAATGTTTGCATCTCTCTGTAATTTCCTGCAGATGTGTTTCTCTACAGCCTTCTCATTAGTTGGCTGTCCATAGACAACATGAGTAATGTCATTGCACTCTTTTTGTTCCTTTGCTCTAGCCAAATTGATTTCTGTCCTTCTCTGGGACATTCTCTTTCTCCAACCCCTTAACCAAAATTGCCACCTCTTCCCCTTCCTTTCCTTTCCTATCCTTTCCGAACACCTTTTATCCAGGAATATTTAACTCCCAGTCTTGCCCTTTCTTAGGTTAGATCTCTATTATCACCACAATATCATATTTCCACAATTTATTCTGTGCCTATAACTCCCCAATCTTATTTATTATACTCCGTGCATCCACATACAGTTAGTGAAACTTGCAGCTGGTTCTAGGGTCATGTCACTATAATGACAGCTCACTGAGGAAGTTTGCAACACATTGTGGTAGCAGAGAACAATCTCACTTCCTCTTCCTTGTCAAGCTGTTTTGTGTCCCTTCTCCATGGGGTGAATGAACAAACTGAGAGTATGACTGATCGTGGTCTTGGTAAACATCCTTCTTTCTTATTCAATAAGATCAAAGCTGATCTTTTACCCCAACTCCACCTTCCTTCCTTATCCCGAAATCTTTTAACTCACTTAGTACCCAGGAATTGATCAAATTCTCTCTTGAATATACTCAACCAATAAGCACCCACTGCTCTCTTGGATAGAGAATTCCAAAGATTTACGTGAAGAAATTTCTCCTCAGTTTCGACCCAAATGGGCAACTACTGAGTCTGAGAATGTGACAAGTTCTTGATTCCCCAGTCAGGGGAGATACATTCTCAATATATATCCTGTCAAACCCCTGATCAATTTCATATTGTTCAATGTGATCAGTACGGAATGTAGAGCTGACCCTTTCAATCTCTCATCATTGGCCAATCTCTTCCCCCCAGGACAAATCTTGTGAGCATTTGGCCCAGATCTTCACCATGATGTCCAAATAGTGCAAATTCTCAAAAACTGGAAATAACCATCATCTCTCACCTTCACCGGGTATATCACACACGTATGTGGTTTGTCTTCACCGGGTATATCACACACGTATGTGGTTTGTCTTCACCGGGTATATCACACACGTATGTGGTTTGTCTTCACCGGGTATATCACACACGTATGTGGTTTGTCTTCACCGGGTATATCACACACGTATGTGGTTTGTCTTCACCGGGTATATCACACACGTATGTGGTTTGTCTTCACCGGGTATATCACACACGTATGTGGTTTGTCTTCACCGGGTATATCACACACGTATGTGGTTTGTCTTCACCGGGTATATCACACACGTATGTGGTTTGTCTTCACCGGGTATATCACACACGTATGTGGTTTGTCTTCACCGGGTATATCACACACGTATGTGGTTTGTCTTCACCGGGTATATCACACACGTATGTGGTTTGTCTTCACCGGGTATATCACACACGTATGTGGTTTGTCTTCACCGGGTATATCACACACGTATGTGGTTTGTCTTCACCGGGTATATCACACACGTATGTGGTTTGTCTTCACCGGGTATATCACACACGTATGTGGTTTGTCTTCACCGGGTATATCACACACGTATGTGGTTTGTCTTCACCGGGTATATCACACACGTATGTGGTTTGTCTTCACCGGGTATATCACACACGTATGTGGTTTGTCTTCACCGGGTATATCACACACGTATGTGGTTTGTCTTCACCGGGTATATCACACACGTATGTGGTTTGTCTTCACCGGGTATATCACACACGTATGTGGTTTGTCTTCACCGGGTATATCACACACGTATGTGGTTTGTCTTCACCAGGTATATCACACACGTATGTGGTTTGTAGAGGCAGCTGGTCACCTGAGTCTTTAGTTGCTTCCATTGAATGTGAGATTTTGATAGGTCAGCATGTGACATTGCCATGTGCAGATTAGACCAGATAACAGCAGGTCTGAACTTTGTGGATTCAATTGCATAGCCTTTGGAGAGGTAAGGTGTCCCTGTGGATCTTTTCCTGGGAGACCTTGGGGGAAAGGTAAGGTGCCTTTTGGAAAAGTTAAGAACAGGCTGTTATACCCACTCACTTCACTTGAATTCTCAACGTTCCTGTGAAAATCAAGGGTTAAAATCGTCAGAAGCACCTGTCAAAGGAATCTGTGAAAAATTGTAAAAGTTCTTCCCTTTAAATCTTTGACAAAAAATATCAATTGCTTGCTACTTCATTTAATCTGCTGACATAAACCTCCCAATACGAGATTAGTGCTGCATGACTGATTTCACACCCATTCATTGTTAGAATGATGATGTGGAGATAGAACATAGAACATTACAGCACAAACAGGCCCTTCGGCCCTCGAGTTGCGCCGATCACATCAACCCCACCAATCTATAGACCTATCTATAACCCCCAATCCCATTAAACCCCATATACTCATCCAGAAGTCTTTTAAAAGACCCCAGCGAGTTCGCCTCCACCACCGATGACGGCAGCCGATTCCATTCACTCACCACCCTCTGAGTGAAAAACTTACCCCTAACATCACCTCTGTACTTCCCTCCCCGCACCTTAAATCTGTGTCCTCTCGTAGCGACCATTTCAATCCGGGGAAATAGCCTCTGAGAGTCCACCCTATCTATTCCTCTCAACATTTTATAAACTTCTATCAGGTCGCCTCTCAACCTTCGCCTCTCCAGGGAAAAGAATCCCAGCTCCCTCAACCTATCTTCATAAGGCATGCCTCCCAGTCCAGGCAACATCCTTGTAAATCTCCTCTGCACCCTTTCAATAGCTTCTACGTCTTTCCTATAGTGAGGCGACCAGAACTGCGCACAGTACTCCAAATGAGGCCTGACGAGGGTCCTGTAAAGTTGCAGCATTACCTCCCGACTCCTAAACTCAATCCCTCGATTAATGAAGGCCAGTACACCATACGCCTTCTTGACCACATCCTCCACCTGCAAGGCCGATTTAAGAGTCCTGTGGACCCGGACCCCGAGATCCTTCTGCTCTTCAACGCTACTAAGACTCCTGCCCTTGATAGTGTACTCGTTCATCCCGTTGGTTCTGCCGAAATGGACGACTACACATTTATCCGCGTTGAAGTCCATCTGCCACTTCTACGCCCATTCCTGCATCCTATCAATGTCCTGCTGCAACTTTTGACATCCTTCCAGACCATCCACAACACCGCCGACCTTCGTGTCATCAGCGAACTTGCTAACCCATCCCTCCACTTCCTCATCCAGGTCATTTATGAAAATGACAAACAGCAAGGGTCCCAGAACCCTGGGGCAGCCCACTGGTGACTGACCTCCATTCTGAAATGGACCCATCCACAACCACTCTCTGCCTTCTGCAGGCAAGCCAGTTCTGGATCCACAAGGCCAAAGGCCCTTGGATCCCATGCCCTCTCACCTTCTCAAGAAGTCTTGCACGGGGGACCTTATCAAACGCCTTGCTGAAGTCCATGTACACTACGTCCACGGCACTTCCTTCGTCAATGTGTTCAGTCACATTATCGAAGAACTCAACTAGGCTCGTAAGGCACGACCTGCCCTTGACAAATCCATGCTGACTATTCCTGATCATGTCAAACCTCTCCAAATGCTCGTAAATCTTGTCCCTCAGAAGCCTCTCCATCAGCTTACCAACCACTGAGGTCAGACTCACCGGGCGGTAATTTCCCGGGCTATCTCTGTTCCCTTTCTTGAAAATAGGGACTACATCCGCAATCCTCCAATCTTCCGGAACCTCTCCCGTCTCCATTGACGACGCAAAGATCATCGCCAGGGGCTCTGCAATCACTTCCCTGGCCTCCCACAGTATCCTGGGGTACATCCCATCTGGTCCTGGCGACTTATCTATTTTGATAGAATTCAAAAGTTCTAACACATCCTCCTCCTTAATGTCCACGTACTCAATCTTTTCCACCTGCTGCAAGTCCATAGCAAGATCTCCCAAATCAGCTTCCACTGTGAATACTGAGGCAAAGTACTCATTAAGCACCTCCGCCATTTCTTCTGGTTCTACACAGACCTTTCCCCCTTCACCTTTTATAGGTCCTATCCTTTCCCTTCTCACCCTTTTACCTTTCACATATTTATAGAAGGCCTTGGGATTTTCCTTAATCTTACCCGCCAAGGTCTTCTCATGACCCCTTCTGGCTCTCCTAATTTCCCTTTTAACCTCCTTTCTTACAGTCCTTATATTCTTCAAAATCCTTAACCTCTCCTAGTTCCCTGAACCTTTTGTACACCTTCCTTTTCCTCCTGACTAGGTTCAACACAGCCTTCGTGCACCACGGTTCCCGCGACCTACCAAAACCCCCTTGTCTCATCGGAACATTGTCATGCAGAGCGCCAGACAAACATTCCTTGAATATCCGCCACCTTCCTTCGGTACTTTTCCCTAAGAACGCCTCCTTCCAGTTTATTTGTCCAAGTAACTTCCTGACTTCTTCGTATCTCCCCTTACTCCAGACAAACACCTTCCTAGCCTGCCTGATCCTATCTCGTTCCAATGCAATTGTGAAGGAGATAGAATTATGATCACCATTCCCAAGATGCTCCCCTACCGAGAGATCCATCACCTGCCCTGATTCATTCGCCAGTACCAGGTCAAGTACAGCCTCTCCCCTCGTAGGCTTGTCCACATACTGTGTCAGGAAACCTTCCTGAACACACCTAACAAACTCCTCTCCAGCCAAACCCCTTACTCTAGGGATATTCCAGTCGATGTTTGGGAAATTGAAGTCTCCCATCACGACAACTCTGTTTTTAATACATTTCTCCAGAATCTGGTTCCCTATCTGCACTTCAACTTCCCTGTCACTATTGGGCGGCCTATAGAATACACCCAGCAAAGTTTTCGACCCTTTGCTGTTCGTAACTTCCACCCACAGAGACTCTGTAGAAAGTCCCTCCACGGCATCCTCTTTCTCTGCAGCCATGACACTGTCCCTGATTAACAGTGCCACTCCACCACCTCTTCTGCCAGCCTCCCTGTCCTTCCTGAAATATCTGAAACCTGGCACCTGAAGTACCCAGTCCTGTCCCTGAGACATCCAAGTCTCCGTAATGGCCACCACATCACATTCCCAAGCAGCTATCCACGCCCTAAGCTCATCTACCTTATTTACTATACTCCTTGCATTAAAATATATACACTTCAGCCCCTCAGTCTGGGCATTTCCCTTCTCCACCCCCTGTCTAACCTCCCTCCCATATTTCCTGCGGTCCTCCCCTACCTTTAAAGTATTAAAGTACATGCATTTCAAACCCTGCTCCGCCCCACCCCCACTACACCGTGCCTTGCATTCCCCATCTATGCCCCCCTCCCTTTCACCCCCTCTACTCAAGATCCCACCCCCCCTCCAAATCAGTTTAAACCTCCCCGCATAGCCTTTGCAAATTTACCCCCCAGGATATTGATTCCCCTCTGGTTCAGGTGTAAACCATCACTCATATAGAGGTCCCACCTTCCCCAGAATGAGCCCCAATTGCTTAAGTACCTGAACCCCTCCCTCCTGCACCATCCCCTCAGCCACGAGTTCAAACTTTCCCTCTCTCTATTCCTCTCTAAACTATCCCGTGGCACAGGCAAGAGTCCGGATATAACTACTCTTCCAGACTTAGCCTTTAGTTTCCACCCCAACTCCATAAATCTTTGCTTAATATCCCCTTCCCTTAATCTCCCTATGTCATGTGTCCCCACATGAACTATAATTTGGGGTTGATCTCCCTCTCCCCTAAGAGTCCTGAATACCCTGTCCGATACATCCCGGACCCCAGCCCCAGGTAGGCAACACACCAGCCCTGAGTCCCTACCCTTACCTCCAACTCTCCTATCCGTCCCCTTAATTGTGGAGTCCCCAATCACGAGGCCCAATCTCTTACCCTTAATCACCTGAGGTTTCCCAATAGGATCACCCCCAGAGACCTGCTCCCTTTGGCTATCCCCAGTTGATTCCTCCTCAACTGTAGCCTCCAGGACCGAAAACCTATTTTGGAGGGGAACAGCCCCAGGGAGTTGACCCCCCAACTGCTTCTTTCCCCTCTTCCTGACAGTGACCCAAGACTCATTTCTAGGAGTAACTATCTCCTTATAACTCCTTTCTATGTCCTCCTCCACTTTCCGGATTATGCGGAGCTCCTCTAATTCCACCTCCAGCTCCTTTACACGCTCCTCCAGAAACTGCAATCTTACACACTTCCGACAAGTAAAATTACCTGAAACACTGCTGGATTCCCTCACTACATACATCCCACAGGAGATGCAGCTTACAGCCTGAACTGCCATCCCTGAATCAGTTCCCAGCAGAAAAATAAAAATATATTTAAAAAAAACTTACCCACACTTATAATTAGGTTAGAGGAGGTGGAAGGGTGGGATTCTCTACCTGTGTAGAGAATCGGGTATCCTCTCTGTGCTAATTTATAGGGTTAGGGGCCCGAGAAAAAAAAACTACAAGTACCGGCAAGCACCCTAGTGACGACTTCCGGTTTCTAACTAATTTTTAAAAAACCGCCGAAACTCACGACTTTAAAACTAAAATAAAAAGTTACACAGTATAAACTGAAAAGTATACCTTTTTGCTGCCTCCTCACTCGCCCAAAAATCGCTGCCTCTTGACTCTGCTCCACAGGAACAATGAGATGCCAGTGTTGGTCTGGGCTGGGCACAGTGTGAACTCTCACAACACCAGGGTAAAGTCCAATAGGTTTATTTTGAGTCATGAGCTTTCGGAGCGCTGCTCCTTCATTCACCTGATTCAAATAAACCTGTTGGACTTTAACCTGGTCTTGTGAGACTTCATACAATCTCAGACTTGGGAACCTATCATTTCACAGTTCGATTAACAGCTGCAAGTGGCTATAGATTGTTGTCTGTGGGACTATAAATTCCATAGCTTGTTATTGTTGGCACTGTGTACTTGAATTAAATGTTGAATGTGCGGGTTAGGTTGATTGGTCATGCTACAAAATTGCCCCTTAATGTCCTGAGATGTGTAGGTTAGAGGGATAAGTGTGTAAAATAAGGGATATGGGGGTAGGGCCTGGGTGGGATTGTGTTTGGTGCAGACTCGATGGGCTCTTTCTGCACCTTAGGGTCCTATGATGCTATGAATGTAAATATGTTAAATTAAAGGCGGAGGAATTTAGAGTAGCTAAGAGCAGTGGGCGAGAAGAGGATTGGGAAAGGTTGAAATGTCAACAAAGATTGACAAAGAAGTTGATAAAGGAGGGTAGGAGAAGCTATGAGGCTGGGCTAGCGCTTAATATAAAAAAGGATAGCAAGAGTTTTTATAAATATATAAAAAGGAAGAGGCTGGCTAGGATAAACGTTGGTCCTTTAGAGGATGAGAAAGGGGAGCTAGTGGGAGGGGATGGGGATATGGCTAAGGTCTTGAATAACTTTTTTGTTTCTGTCTTCACGGAGGAGGATGTGAATAATTTGCCGGGTGTTAGCGATGGAAAGGTGGTAGGAATGGAGGGTCTTAATGACATTACTGTTACTAGAGAGGTGGTGCTCGACAGACTGGAGGGGCTGATTGTGGACAAGTCCCCAGGACCGGATGGAATGCATCCGAGGGTTCTGAAAGAAATGGCGGAGGTTATAGTGGATGCCTTGGTGGTTATTTTCCAGACATCGCTGGATTCCGGGGAAGTGCCGGAAGATTGGAAAACAGCTAATGTTACGCCGTTGTTTAAGAAGGGTGCCAAGCAAAAGGCGGGGAATTATAGGCCGGTTAGTTTAACGTCTGTGGTAGGTAAAGTGTTAGAATCCGTCATTAAGGAGGAAATAGCGAGGCATCTTGAGGGGAATTGCTTGATAGGGCGGACCCAACACGGTTTCATTAAAGGGAAGTCGTGCCTGACAAATTTACTGGAGTTCTATGAGGATGTGTCTAGGGCAGTGGATAGAGGAGAGCCGGTGGATGTGGTCTTTCTGCATTTTCAGAAGGCGTTTGACAAGGTACCTCACAAGAGGTTATTGCAGAAGGTCAGGGGACATGGAGTTGGGGGTAGGGTGTTAGCGTGGATAGAGGATTGGTTGTCAAATAGGAGGCAGAGAGTGGGGGTCAATGGGTGCTATTTGGATTGGCAGTTGGTGACTAGTGGGGTGCCCCAGGGGTCGGTGCTGGGGCCTCAGCTATTTACCATTTATATAGATGATCTGGAGGAGGGAACCGAGTGCAGGGTGTCAAAATTTGCTGATGACACCAAGATTGGGGGAAAGGCAAATTGTGCGGAGGGTGAGGAGAGTCTGCAGAAGGATCTAGATAGGCTGGGCGAATGGGCCAGGAAATGGCAAATGGAATTTAATGTTGGCAAGTGTGAGGTGGTCCACTTTGGTAGGAAGAATGGTAGGAAGGACTATTACTTACGTGGCGAAAAACTGCAGCAGGCGACGGTGCAGAGGGACCTCGGGGTCCTTGTGCATGAGTCGCAAAAACCCAGCCTGCAGATGCAGCAGGTGGTCAGGAAGGCGAATGGGATGCTGGCCTTCATAGCGAGGGGGATTGAATATAAAAGTAGGGAGGTCTTGCCGCAGCTGTATAGGGCATTGGTGAGGCCGCAGCTGGAGTACTGTGTGCAGTTTTGGGCGCCGCACCTGCACAAGGATGTTTTGGCCCTGGAGGGAGTGCAGAGGAGGTTTACTAGGCTGATACCGGAGTTGAGGGGATTAAGCTATGAGGAGAGGCTGAATAAACTAGGCTTATACTCGTTAGAGTTTAGAAGAATGAGGGGAGATCTCATTGAGACGTATAAGATGATGAATGGGATGGATAGGATAGAAGTGGAGAGACTCTTCCCGCTCAAAAAAGACAGTAGGACTAGGGGGCACAGCCTCAAGATAAAGGGGAGGCGGTTTAGAACAGAGTTGAGGAGGAACTTCTTCACTCAAAGGGTGATGAATCTCTGGAATTCTCTGTCCGTTGCAGTGGTGGAGGCTGCCTCGCTAAATATTTTTAAGAAGCGGGTTGATGGGTTTTTGATAAGAGAAGGGATTAAGAGTTATGGGGAGAGGGCGGGAAGGTGGAACTGAGCCACGACAGATCAGCCATGATCTTAATGAATGGTGGGGCAGGCTCGAAGGGCTAGATGGCCTACTCCATCCGCCATTTCTGAGCCCAAGCCTCCGATCTACCTATATTCTGTTGTCTCCTCTGGCACTATCAGCAACTCCACCAATCTTTATGTTAACTGCAAACTTACTAATCAGACCACCCACATTTTCATCCGGATCATTTATATACTACAAACAAGAGTTCCAGCACTGATTCCCGTGAAACTCCACTAGCTACAGATCATCATTCTGAAAAACTCCCTTCTACTGTTATCTTCTATCTTTTACAACCAAGCCAATTCTGTATTTATTGTGCCAGCCTGCCCCGAAGCCCATGTGATTTTAATTTTGTATCAGTCTGCCATGTGGGACTTTATCAAATCCATATAAACTACATCTACAGCCCTTCCCTCATCAATTTTCTTTGTCACCTCTTCAAAAAAAATCAGTCAAGTTGATAAGACATGACCTTCCCCATACAAAACCATGTTGCCTGTCACTAACTACTCCATTTTCCTTCAAATTTACATATATCCTGTCCCTCAGTATCTTCTCCAAAAGCTTCCCCATCACTGATGTGGGCCTACAGTACCTGGATTATCCCTGCTTCCTTTCATAAACAAGGGAACAACATTTCTTCCTCCCCTTACTATTCCTTATCTCCACCCACAACGATTCCAAATTCTGCTCTTTGGAGCCTATATCTTCCCTTACTACCACCCTGATATTATCCTTAATCAGCAGTGCTACCCCACCCCCTTTTTCCTCCCGTCTACCCTTCCTAAACACTTGATACCCCTGGACATTCAGCTCCCAGTCCCTGTCACCCTGCAACCACGTTTCCGTAATGACCACCAGATCATATCCATTTGTGCTGATTTGCGCCACCAGCTCATTCACTTTGTTCCGAATGCTTCGTGCATTCAGGTAAAGTGTTCTTATCCCAGCCTTTATCTGGACCCTATTTGAAGGAATGCTACCGACCTTCCTCATGCCCCCTACTCCCTTTATTATTGGGACATCCTCAACATTTTCCCGTGCCCGTACTCTCTCTTTTACTTTAGACATTGTAATTTCTCCCACCCCTGCACCCTCCCTGCCCCTAATTAGTTTAAAGCCCTATCTACAGTCCTAATTATACGATTCGCCAGCACTCTGGTCCCAGCACGGTTCAGACCAAGACCATCCCATCTGAACAGGTCCCACCTGCCCCAATACTGGTGCTAATGCCCCATAAATTCAAACCCATTCCTCCCACACCAATTATCTCTTTAACCCTATTTACCCTAGGCCCATCCGCACACGGTTCAGGGAGTAATCCAGAGATAACCACCTTGTCGGTTCTGCTTTTTAATTTCATTCCCAGCTTTTCATACTCCCTCTGCAGATCTTTAGTTCCCATTTTGCCTATGTCGTTGGCACCCACATGTACCACAACAACCGAATTCTCACCCTCCCACTCCAGGTTCCTCTGCAGCCCAGATGAGACATCCTGGACCCGAGCACCAGGCAGACAACACACCCTTCTGTATTCTTATCCCTGTCACAAAGGACAGTGTCTATACCTCTAACTACCCAATTACCACGACATTCCTCTTTACTTCTTCCTCTTTGTCCTGTGTCTGCACCACTGTATCGTGGGCAGTTTGCTCATTAACCTTACAGCCCTTGTTCTTGTCCACACTGGGAGCAAGAACCTCAAACCTGTTGTGCAGGTTGAGAGGCTGAGGCCTTTGGGTCCCCCCCTCCTTCCTCCCCACCCTCTCCTTCCTCTCACCCTTCCTCCCCACACCCACTCCTTCCTCCCCCCAGCAGCACCCTCTTATTCCTGACCCTTAGAGTTAGCCAGTCTAGGGGGTGTGGATCTCTCTTGCACCCCATTATCCAGGTTACACTCCCTCTCTCTGATGAGCCTCAGTGTCTGAAGCTCAGAGTTCAGCTCATCCACCTTGAGCTGGAGCTCTTCCAGCAACCAGCACTTACTGCAGACATGGTCACTGGGAAGGACCCTGGGGTCCACCAGCTTCCACATCATACAGAAACAGCACATCACATGTCCCTCCATCACAGTCTCTTAGTAATTACTGAACACAGTTAAGAACTTAAACTTACCTTTTCTCCAAAGCCCTTTGATCCAAAGTCCTTACAGCTCACTCTGCTTCCCTCTCACTCTGCTTCCCTCTCACTCTGCTTCCCTCTCACTCCGCTGCCTGCTGTCTACAGCAAGCCTCCTTTTAAACTTTGCGCGGTAAAAAAAATCCCTTCCCACAAAGCCCCGCGGCCCACTTCCTGTCTAACTTTCTAAAGCAGAAAAACCGTTACAAAGTCCGCGAAAATCTTTACAAAGGTAATCACTTACCTTTACTCAGTGCAACCTTCACTCCGCTCGTTCCAGTGAACAATCACACTGCAACTTCTGACATCCGTCCAGACTATCCACAACACCACCAACCTTCGTGTCATCAGCGAACTTGCTAACCCATCCCTCCACTTCCTCATCCAGGTCATTTTATGAAAATGACAAACAGCAAGGGTCCCAGAACAGATCCCTGGGGCACCCCACTGGTGACTGACCTCCATTCAGAAAAAGACCCATCCACAACCACTCTCTGCCTTCTGCAGGCAAGCCAGTTCTGGATCCACAAGGCCAAAGGCCCTTGGATCCCATGCCCTCGCACTTTTTCGAGAAGTCTTGCACGGGGGACCTTATCAAACGCCTTGCTGAAGTCCATATAAACCACATCCACCGCTCTTCCTTCGTCAATGTGTTCAGTCACATTTTCAAAGAACTCAACCAGGCTCGTAAGGCACGACCTGCCCTTGACAAAACCATGCTGACTATTTCTGATCATACTAAACTTCTCTAAATGCTCATAAATCCTGTCCCTCAGTATCCTCTCCATCAGCTTACCAACCACTGAGGTCAGACTCACCGGGCGGTAATTTCCCGGGCTATCCCTGTTCCCTTTCTTGAAAATAGGAACCACATCCGCAGTCCTCTAATCCTCCGGAACCTCTCCCGTCTCCATCAACGATGCAAAGCTCATCGCCAGGGGCTCTGCAATCTCTTCCCTCACCCCCCACACTAACCTAGGGTACATCCCATCCGGTCCCAGCGACTTATCTATCTTGATGCTATTTCAAATTTCCAACACATCCTCTTTCTTAATATCACATACTCAATCTTTTCAGTCCTCCGCAAACCTGCAGTATGACCCCCCAGGGGGGAAATGATTTTCTCCCTTGAATACCGAGGCAAAGTACTCATTAAACACCTCTGCCATTTCTTCTGGTTCCACACAGACTCTTCCCCCTTCACCTTTTATAGGTCCAATCCCTTCACTTCTCATCCTTTTACACTTCACATATTTGTAGAACGCCTTGGGGTTCTCCTTAATCTTACCCGCCAAGGGGTAGATCCCTATCTGCACCTCAACTTCCCTGTCATTCATGGGCAGCCTATAGAAAATGCCCAGCAAAGTTACCGACCCTTTGCTGTTCCGAACTTCCACCCGCAGAGACTCTGTAGAAAGTCCCTCCACGGCATCCACCTTCTCTACAGCTGTTTCACTGTCCCTGATCAACAGTGCCACTCCACCACCTCTTTTGCCCCCCTCCCTGTCCTTCCTGAAACATCTGAATCCCGGCACCTGAAGTACCCAGTCCTGTCCCTGAGACATCCAAGTCTCCGTAATGGCCACCACATCACATTCCCAAGCAGCTATCCACGCCCTAAGCTCATCTACTTTGTTCACCAAACTCCTGGCGTTAAAATAGACACACCTCAGCCCCTTGATCTGGGCATTTCCCTTCTCCACCACCCGTCTAACCTCCCTCTCATACTGTCTACAGTCCTTCCCTACCCGGGAGCTAACCTCCTCGCTCTCAGTCATCTCACCTCTATTCCCTCCCCCCAACCTTTCTAGTTTAAAGTCCCCCCAGTAGCCCTAGCCAGTCTTCCCGCCAAGATATTGGTCCCACTGGGATTCAAGTGCCACCTGTCTTTACTGTACAGGTCACACCTGCCCCTAAAGAGGTCCCAGTGATCCAGGAACCAGAATCCCTGCCCCCTGCTCCAGTCCCTCAGCCACGCATTCACCCTCCACCTCATTCCATTCCTGCTCTCACTTTCCCGTGGCACAGGCAGCAATCCTGAGATTACTACCTTCACGTTCCTCTTTCTCAGCTGCCTACCCAGTTCCCTATAGTCCCTTTTCATGACTGCTTCCCTCTTCCTGTCTACGTCAGCAGTACCTATATGAACCACGACCTGCGGTTCCTAACCCTCCCCTTTCAGGATGTCTGGGACGCGCCCAGAGACATCCTGGATCCCAGCTCCAGGGAGACAAATCACCATCCGCGACTCCTGTCTGCGTCCGCAAAAACGCCTGTCTGATCCCCTCACTATGGAGTCCCCCATTAACACGGCCTTGCTGCTCATTTTCTTAGTTTTTTGTACTACTGGGTCAGGCTCAGCTCCAGAGACCCGGCCATCGCTTCCTCTCCCAGGTGAGCTGTCCCCCCCAGAAGTACTTATTTTGAAGGGGGACATCCACCAGGGTGCTCTCCATAACGTGAGCTTTCCCCTTCCTAACAGTTACCCACTTGCCTTCCTCCCGTTGCCCCGGTGTAACCACCTGCCAATAGCTCTTGTCAATCACCTCCTCATTCTCTCTAATGAGATGAAGGTCCTCGAGCTGCAGTCCAGTTCCTTAACCTGGTCCCGTAGGGACCAGCACACATCCAGCACAGATATGGATGTCTGGGAGAGCAGGAGCCTCCAGGACCTCCCACATCCAACACTGGGAACAGCAGACTGGCCTCACACTCCGAATTGCCCTTTTAAGAAATACAGGGGAAAAAAAGCAATTAAAACTTTTAAATTTATCTTGCTTCCGCCTGTTTTAGCCTAAACCCGGTGAAGCAAAGCCCTTACAGCTCACACTCTGTTCCCTGCTCACTCTGCTGCCCTCTCCCAACGCTGCCCACTGTCTATTGCAGCCCTCCTTTTATACTTCGCGCACTAAAAAACCCTTCCCAGCACACCTTGTGGCCCACTTCTGGTTAAAGTTTAAGGCTTGTTTTAACAGTTAGAAAACCCGCAAAAAACTTTAAAAAGTCAGTCGCTCACCTTCTCTCTCTGGATCCTCTCTGCTCGCTCCACAAATGATGAATGTTTGTGACATTCTGATCTTGAAAACAACATTGTATACATTGTCCTTCACATTATCATTGCAAATGTGCTTTGCCCAATCTATGCAGCAGTTAAAGTTCTCCGCGATTACTCTGTTACCCTCCTTGACTACACCCCCCTATTTCCTGATTTACACTGTAAAGTAAGGGGTAAAAAATCACTAACAATGGGATTGATTATATATTAATTGAGCATTTCATTGTATTCAGGTGGTGGGTGTTAACTCGGGATTTGCCAGTGCTCATTAGGCGGAGAGAACGTTGTGAATTCCTGTCCTGAAGTAAATGATGGATTTTGGAAACTCCTTTGCAAGGGGTTAGAAGGGGAAGTATTTACACAAAGGTATTGGAAGGGGAGAATTTGCCTGCAGGAAATTTGAAACCAAACATCACACCAAGAAACAACAGCATCTCTTAGCCGAACCTGGATATTATCGAGCTCTGAGTGCAAGCAATAAGATCCAATTACCATCAAATAATCCAACTGCCAGCGTAAGATATCTGACCTTCTTGAACTGCTGCAGAATCCCACAGTGTTGTTAGAAAGGGAGGATTTTCAGTAAGAAATACAAATTAAACATCACACCAGGAATTGCCAATACATTATCACCTGAACAGCATCGAACATGAATTTGAAATGATTTTTTGGTTGCCGGATTGCTTAGCTGTGTATGACACACATTGCTTCCACACGTCAACATACAAGTAGCCTAGTGTTGTAGCTTCACCAGGTTGGCACGTCATTTTTAGCTCAGCCTGGTGCTGCTCCTGGTCTGCTTTCTTGTACTCTCTACTGAACCAGGGTGTACGGGGTCTCAGGGAGGGGTAGTATCACTGGTGGGGGAACACGTTGTGTCCTTTCAGGGCGATTTGTCCATCCTTTGTCCCCACCTGGCACTTAGCTCTCACCTGTGGCTCCCTGTAGCTGTTTGTATGCGACAGCGGCCACACCCCAGGCAACGGCTTCAACAAGCCGGCTAAACCAGGTGAGGGTAGCCGACAGGTCTCAACCCTCAGTGAGATAGGGAGATGTCTATCCCAGCATGTGAAGACAGACTCCGGCGGATTGAGCGGACAAGACCAATGGAAGGTCCAATGGCCAAGAAAGTGGTCTCTGCAAGCGTCGTGGAACACTAAGAGCAGGACAAGACACAGAAGGCGTCCTGGTCATCCACTGCTCCTAGTCCCATCGCCAGCTGTCTTGACTCTTGTCTTGCCACTGGATCCAGATGGGAATTGGGAAGATAGAGTGAGGCTGATGTTGCGCAACTCTCCCTCACTTTAACCCAAATCAAGCGCTAGTTTCGACACCATCATCATCATCATCACCATCATCCTGTTCAACCCTTGAAGTCCTGTGGCGATGGGTGAGCGATGAAGCAGCAGGTGTGGATACACTGGGAGCTGTAGTCACGGACCTGCACACAGGCGGCTCAGGTCTAATGGTCGTTTTCTGCTGACTGAAGCAGCAGTGAAACTCGGCGTCCACCTGGGTGACTGAGCAGTCCTCTTTAGGAATACATTGCTCACCGCCAGAGAATGAAGAAGGGGCTAGAAAAGGTGCCCGAAACATTGCCTACACCCTGGCCAGTTTACCGCGGCTGGTGGGGATCCCATCTTGCTGTTGAACAAACAAAATAAAACACAAGGTGACACCGCTCACCATTGGCACTTGGAACATGTGCACACTTTGGGACAACCCTACAGTAGACAGACCAGAGAGAAGAACGGCCTCAGTTGCCAGAGAGCTTGCAAGATACAACATTGACATTGCAGCCCTGAGTGAAACTTGTCTTGCCAACGTAGGTCAGTTGACTGAAACTGGAGGTGGATACGAAGGGGGTTGGTCAGCAGTCAGTGTTTAATGGGGTTGAGTGGGGTGAGGAGTTTGCAGAACCTGTCCAACAGGAAGTGTATGGTATCAAGTGAATAGTGACAGGAAAAATTTCTTTTGGGTCATCTCAAATAACAAAACATGGCAATGGTGTGTAACAATTATTATAACCAGCAGAAAAAAATTCAGTCAAGTGAATAAAAATAAAAAGCAATTTTGGGTATGTGGCATGTGGGTTTGTTGCAGAATATTCAGTATAACAATAGATTCTTCATCCCACAGTCAGACCCTGGTTTATTGGAAGTTTACGGCGCAGTACAATGTGGGCGGATAAGAAGCCTTTTTCCAATTGGATGGAGTGGACGGATAAAGCTATTTATAATTTGATTTCTCCTCAGTGGAGGGAACCTAGCGGGTGGGCTTTGGTTGCTGGGTAGTGAGCACAGGGTCTGTCAGTCCTGGGAGTCCCAGTACATAGATGCCATATGGGGTAAGGTTTGTGGGTCCCCCATCCTTTTTGTCAGGGTCCCCTGGGATGGGGTTTTGTTCCTGAGGCCCGATCAATTGGATGGGAACCGGGGATGCATGTGCTGGTCCCAGGGTAGCGAGGTGGGAGTCGATAAACTGGGAGATAAGTTATGGACCGTGATTTGGTTCCTGTGCTATGGGGTGAGGGTTGGGGTCCCCTTGTGGCTCAGAGATTCCTTCCAGGGTGATGTAGTTTTGGTGAAAATTTTGCTGGGAGCCGAATGCCTTCATTTGGTTCACATGGTACCACCCATGGCTCTCCCATCACCTTCTTTACCAAGGGGCTGGCCTTATCTACCACTGGAAAGGGTCCGCCATATCTGGGGGACAAGAATGTAACTCACAAGCTTTCGAGGTTTCCCTCTTCGTCAGATGAATGAAGAGTTCTGGCCTCAGACAGAGCATATAAAGCACAGACAGTTGCTGATTAGAATGCGAATCCTTACACCTAACCTGCTGTTCAAGTCTTAAAGTGGCTGATAATGTGAGTGGAAGGAGCACTGATCACAGTTTAAAGAGATGTGTATTGTCTCCAGACAGTACAGTAAGTGAGGTTTTACAAACCCAGGCAGGTCACGGGGGTTACAGATAGTGCGACATGAACCCAAGATCCCTGTTGAGACCGTCCTCATGTGTGCGGAACTTGGCTATCAGTCTCTGTTCAGCGACTCTGCGCTGTGTGTCATGAAGGCCGCCTTGGAGAATGCTTACCCGAAGGTCAGAGGCTGAATGTCTGTGACTGTGATTCTAATCAGTAATCTGTAAACTGTCTGTGCTTTATATACTCTGTCTGAGGCCAGAACTCTCCATTCACCTGACGAAGGGGCTAACCCCGAAAGCTTGTGAGTCTACTATCAAATAAATCGGTTGGACTATAACCTGGTGTTGTGAGACTTCTTACTGTGTTTACCCCAGTCCAACACCAGCATCTCCACATCAGGACAAGAATGTACCAGGCCGAAAGACTCAGCATTGCTCAACCTCATATTCGATGGATTTTACCATCAAAATAGGCCTTCCTTTTGCCTGTTTTAATGGCTGCAGCCTGTGCGGTTCCCAGGATGGTCGGCACGGCATTCTCATGGATGAGGGGCCCGGACAGATCCAGCCCGAATAAAGGTTCAATTCCTCGCGTAGGTTTCGAGGACGGGAGGGGGTGGGGGGTGGTGGGGGGGGGGGGGGTACATGGGGGTGAATCCGGTGGAACTGGATACAGAATTGCTCACTACCGTTAATATGAAGGGCAGGAGTGATTGTTCTGCTGATGGATGGTATCTTTGAGGGTACGGTTCATCCTCACTACTACACTGCTAGATTGGAAGTGGTAAGCAATGTGGAATCATTGATTTATTCCAAACAATTCCACTACCCTTTGCATTACCAGGCAGCGAGTGAGTGCCCTGATCTGAGTCAATGCTGCGGGGAAGGCCCCACCTAGTGAATATGTGCTGCACTAGGGTGTCAGCGGTGACCTTGGCTGTGTTAGTGTGAGTTGGAAAGGCATCCACCCATTTACTAAAAGAGTCTACGATGACCAGGATGTATTTGTAACCTCCCGCTCCGGGCAGTAGGGACCGATATAGTCAATCTGGAGATTTGTCCAGGGATCTTCCACAGGCGAGTGGGCTCAGTTCCCCTTTGTGGGTATACTTATCAGGATTGTTCTGTGCACAGATTATTGACGAAATGCCGCACATCCTATTCTAGGTTTAGCCACCAGCACAATCCTTTGATTCGCTCACTCTGGTTCCTGCTCCTTGATGACCCTGGACATGGTGGTTTTGGAAAATGATTTGGTTACGGTCCCTGGTTGGGACCATGTATAGACTGTCCTTAAGGACAAAAGCCATCCCGTAGCAATATTGCATCTCACCATTTTTCAAAGGAGGCGGGGATTACCCCTTCCTGAATTAGTTTCAGGTTCTGGTCACTGCCCTGGGCTTGTTTTAGGTCTTCGCTTTGGTCTGGTTAACAATTCACTCTATAACTATTGGCTGCCAAAATTCCTCCTCTCGGGCACCCTGTTTGGCTAATTTGTCCATCTTTATGTTCCCAACTGGGGAAGTGCGGTCCGTGGGCCTTTAGATCATAGAATCCTACAGTGTAGAAAGAGGCCATTTGGCCCATCGGGTCTGCACCAAACACAATCCCACCCAGGCCCGACTCCCTTATCCCTGCATATTATACCCACTAATCCCTCTAACCTACACATCCCTGGACACTAAGGGGCAATTTCTTAGCATGGCCAATCAACCTAACCCACATATCTTTGGACTGTGGGAGGAAACCGGAGCACCCGGAGGAAACCCACGCAGACACGGGGAGAATGTGCAACCTCCACACAGGCAGTGACTCGAGCCGGGAATCGAACCCAGGACCCTGGAGCTGTGAAGCAGCAGTGCTAACCACTGTGCTACCGTGCTCCTGGTCTTGGGCAGCCTGGAAAATAAATCTTAACAATGGGGCTGATGAGAGAGGTTTCTCATTTGCTGATATAATTCCCCTGGTTTCCCATAGGGGCATGAATTCTGTTAAACTGTTGCAGACGTAGACACTGTTGGAGTGTGTGTCTGTGGGTGTGAGGAACAGGTCAGGGTGGCTGTCTATGTACAGTATCACTGCCAGTCCTGCAGCCTGTGCACTCTGTGTGTTGGAAGTTTTAAGGGATTGTCTTCTTGGTCTTCCACGGATGTCCCACATCCTGTTCTCCTCTTTCCCTCTCCCACCATGGATGATCCATCTACAAAAATTTTTAAATTCTCCTGACCTTGTGTTTGTCTGATTCCGCTGGCTCCTCCCCCTTATTTTTTCCCAACAAAAGTAGTCTGTTGGGGTTCTTTATGACTTGTTGGACTTTAACCTAGTGTTGAGAGACTTCTTACTGGCTTAAGACTTCTTATTGCCACAACCTGGTATTCATGCCCCCCCCCCCCCCCCACCCGCTGTGGGTTAGGTTGCTCAGAATGTGGGGACCTGGGTGTGTTTGATTACAATATCTCGACCCTGTAATGAGTGTCCACCGTGCAATACGGCTTTGACGAACCGTCCCATCTTTAATTCGACTGTTCAGCAGTAGTTGTATGGGGATGTGTTCAGTAAATATAGTGAGAAGGTTCAAGCCAACTATTTAGTTAAAGCGATGCACTGCCCAGAAAACTGATAATAGGTGAGTTTCACCGAAAAGCTTTGTTCCACCGGAGTTATTTTACGGGAAGCATAAGTGATTGGGCTGAGCTCGGCAGCGAGTGTGCTGTCAGTGGCCACTATAGAACATAGAACACTACAGCACAAACAGGCCCTTCAACCCATGAGTTGCGCCGATCACATCAACACCTATCAATCCATAGACCTATCTATAACCCCCAATCCCATTGAATCCCATATACTCATCCATAGACCCCAGCGAGTTCGCCTCCACCACCACTGACGGCAGCCGATTCCATTCACTCACCACCCTCTGAGTGAAAAACTTACCCCTAACATCACCTCTGTACTTCCCTCCCCGCACCTTAAATCTGTGTCCTCTCGTAGCGACCATTTCAACCCGGGGAAATAGCCTCTGAGAGTCCACCCTATCTATTCCTCTCAACATTTTATAAACTTCTATCAGGTCGCCTCTCAACCTTTGTCTCTCCAGGGAGAAGAGTCCCAGCTCCCTCAACCTATCTTCATAAGGCATGCCTCCCAGTCCAGGCAACATCCTTGTAAATCTCCTCTGCACCCTTTCAACAGCTTCTACGTCCTTCCTATAGTGAGGCGACCAGAACTGCGCACAGTACTCCAAATGAGGCCTGACGAGGATCCTGTAAAGTTGCAGCATTACCTCCCAACTCCTAAACTCAATCCCTCGATTAATGAAGGCCAGTACACCATACGCCTTCTTGACCACCACCTCCACCTGCGAGGCCGATTTAAGAGTCCTGTGGACCCGGACCCCAAAATCCTTCTGCTCTTCAACGCTACTAAGACTCCTGCCCTTGATAGTGTACTCGTTCATCCCATTGGTCCTGCCAAAATGGACGACTACACATTTATCCGCGTTGAAGTCCATCTGCCATTTCTCCGCCCAGTCCTGCATCCTATTTATGAAGTCCATCTGCCATTTCTCCGCCCAGTCCTGCATCCTATCTATGTCCTGCTGCAACTTTTGACATCCTTCCAGACCATCCATAACATCACCGACCTTCATGTCATCGGCGAACTTACTAACCCAACCCTCCACTTCCTCATCCTCATTTATGAAAATGACAAACAGCAAGGGTCCCAGAACAGATCCCTGGGGCACTCCACTGGTGACTGACCTCCATGCAGAAAAAGCCCCATCCACAACCACTCTCTGCCTTTTGCAGGCAAGCCAGTTCTGGATCCACAAGGCCAAAGCCCCTTGGATCCCACGCCCTCTCACCTTCTCAAGAAGTCTTGCATGGGTGACCTTATCAAATGCCTTGCTGAAGTCTATGTAAACCACATCCACTGCACTTCCTTCGTCAATGTGTTCAGTCACATTTTCAAAGAACTCAACTAGGCTCGTAAGGCACGACCTGCCCTTGACAAATCCATGCTGACTATTTTTGATCAAGCCAAACCTCTCCAAATGCTCGTAAATCTTGCCCCTCAGAAGCCTCTCCATCAGCTTACCAACCACTGAGGTTAGACTCACCGGTCGGTAATTTCCCGGGCTCTCTCTGTTCCCTTTCTTGAAAATAGGAACCACATCCGCAATCCTCCAATCTTCCGGAACCTCTCCCGTCTCCAGTGACGATGCAAAGGTCATCGCCAGGGGCTCTGCAATCACCTCCCTCACTTCCCACAGTATCCTGGGGTACATCCCATCTGGTCCCGGCAACTTATCTATCTTGATAGAATTCAAAAGTTCTAACACACCCTCTTCCTTAATATCCACATAATCTTTTCCATCTGCTGCAAAATCTCCCATTTATATAGATGATCTGGAGGAGGGAACCGAGTGCAGGGTGTCGAAATTTGCTGATGACACCAAGATTGGGGGAAAGGCAAATTGTGCGGAGGGTGTGGAGAGTCTGCAGAAGGATCTAGATAGGCTGGGCGAATGGGCCAGGAAATGGCAAATGGAATTTAATGTTGGCAAGTGTGAGGTGGTCCACTTTGGTAGGAGGAATGGTAGGAAGGACTATTACTTACGGGGCGAAAAACTGCAGCAGGCGACGGTGCAGAGGGACCTCGGGGTCCTTGTGCATGAGTCGCAAAAACCCAGCTTGCAGGTGCAGCAGGTGGTCAGGAAGGCGAATGGGATGCTGGCCTTCATAGCGAAGGGGATTGAATATAAAAGTAGGGAGGTCTTGCTGCAGCTGTATAGGGCATTGGTGAGGCCGCAGCTGGAGTACTGTGTGCAGTTTTGGGCGCCGCACCTGCGCAAGGATGTTTTGGCCCTGGAGGGAGTGCAGAGGAGGTTTACTCGGCTGATACCGGAGTTGAGGGGATTGAGCTATGAGGAGAGGCTGAATAAACTAGGCTTGTACTCGTTAGAGTTTAGAAGAATGAGGGGAGATCTCATTGAGACGTATAAGATGATGAATGGGATGGATAGGATAGAGGTGGAGAGACTGTTCCCGCTCAAAAAAGACAGTAGGACTAGGGGGCACAGCCTCAAGATAAAGGGGGGGCGGTTTAGAACAGAGTTGAGGAGGAACTTCTTCACTCAAAGGGTGGTGAATCTCTGGAATTCTCTGCCCGTTGAAGTGGTGGAGGCTGCCTCGCTAAATATTTTTAAGAAACGGGTTGATGGGTTTTTGATAAGAGAAGGGATTAAGGGTTATGGGGAGAGGGCAGGAAGGTGGAGCTGAGTCACGACAGATCAGCCATGATCTTATTGAATGGCGGGGCAGGCTCGAAGGGCCAGATGGCCTACTCCTGCTCCTATTTCTTATGTTCTTATGTTCTTATGTTCTAGATCAGTTTCCACTGTGAATACTGATGCAAAGTACTCATTAAGCACCTCTGCCATTTCTTCTGGTTCCACACAGACCTTTCCCCCTTCACCTTTTATAGGTCCTATCCCTTCTACTTCAAGGGCAAAGGGGAATTCAGGGCTTTGTGCAAGAGATTGTTTGAGATCTGAGATCGGTTGTGTATGTATCACGCAGTCCAGACCCAGGTGTTTTTTCATGAAAGTTCAGACAGGACAGAGGCTTTAGTGGTGAAACCATCTAAGTAGTTGCAGCAGTCCCACACTAAGCCTAAAAAGGAGAGGAGGAACCTTTTGTCATTTGGTTAGGGAAGACGTGTTACAAACTTGATTTGCTTCCTTCCTATCTCGTGCTTTCCTCAGTCACTACTGTACCCAGATAAAAGACCTGTGGTCAGGTTCCCCCCCCCATGAAATCATTGGCGCAGCTGTGGAGTCTGGCTGGGCGGGGCTCTACATTCCCTGGCAAAATGGACGATCTGGCCACAGTTATAACGCTGCGCTTGTGGGGGTAAATATCTGAGGTTGGTTTTATCTTGTCCCCTGAACCTGGGGTTGGGAATAGATCAGGGTTCTCACGGGGCTGCGGTTTTCTGTATTGATGATCAGCAGGAGTATTTGGGGGTGGGTGCCCTGAGTTTCTCTGTCCCCTGTTTCCACCTCCCCGTTCATTACACCAAACAGGGACTGGGAATATTAGTGGGGTGGGGCATTCTTCACACAGAGAGTGGTGGCAGTGTGGAATGAGCTGCCAGATGAAGTGGTAAATGTTTTAATCATTTAAGAAAAACTTGGACGGGTTGATGGATGAGAGGGGGTGTGGAGGGATATGGTCCAGGTGCAGGTCAGTGGGACTGGGCAGAAAAATGGTTCGGCAAAGACAAGAAGGGCCAAAAGGCTCGTTTCATCTTTCCGTGTTTCATGGATTTGGAGGTTTCTGTTTGGCTGACTTTCCATTCCCACACATGAATCATTTGCCCAGCACTCTGTGAGTGTAATATCATTTCTGGTAGGGTTCCTCCGGCTACATTCTGGGTTCAGGTAGGGCAGAATGGATGGCAGGACTTAAACATAACAAAATAAATTTAGCCTCGTCTAGGCTGTTTAAAACACGATATTGCACAATCTGGTCCAAGAGAGCATGTGGATCTCCAGAGGGCCGGTTCATTGTAGTTCTGTCCATCCTGCCTTCGGGTGGTGACCGGGTTCATTGATACGGGAACCGAATTAGTGACTGAAGTTATTAGGATGGGAACTAGACTAGCATTGGGAACTAGTGGAATGGGAATCAGATAAGGGGTGGGATCTCCTGGGATGTGAACCGGATGAGGGGCTGAGACTGAGTTTTCTAGGAAGGGGCCGGATTAGGTCATGCTGTTGGTTCCATTGCTGGAAGCGGAGGTGAGGGTCCGCAGTCAGCAGTGGCGCTAGCTTTTGCATCCTCTTCTAATTCCCCCCACTCTACTCCTGAGTCACTATCCCAGTTCCAGCGGTGTATGCACACATTACGCACCTTTTTATGGCTACTTGTGATTTTGAATCTTGAATCTTAAATCTCATAGAACGTAGAACAGTACAGCACAGTACAGGCCCTTCGGCCCTCAATGTTGTGCCGAGTTTTGTCCAAACCCAAGATCAAGCTATCCCACTCCCTATCATTCTGGAGTGCTCCATGTGCCTATCCAATAGCCACTTGAAAGTTCCTGAAGTGTCCGACTCCACTATCACAGCAGGCAGTGCATTCCACACCCCAACCACTCTCTGAGTAAAGTTTGAGTAAACTCAAACCCCCTGTTAATAAACGCTAACACATTAACAAGCCTTCTTCACGGCTCTATCCACTTGAGTGGCAACCTTCAGAGATCTGTGGATATGAACCCCAAGATCTCTCTGTTCCTCCACATTCCTCAGAACCCTACCGTTGACCCTGATCTTGTGCAGGTATTTGGGATGGTCTGTTGTATGGGCAGTATTTGTTTTTCCTTCTTGGTGGGTGGCACAGTGGTTAGCACTGCTGCCTCACAGTGCCAGGGACCCGGATTCAATTCTGGCCTTGGGTCACTGTCTGTGTGGAGTTCATACGTTCTCCCCGCGTCTGCATGGGTTTCCTCCCACACTCCAAAGATATGTGGGTTAGGTGGATTGGCCATGCTAAATTGCCCCTTAGTGTCGGGCGGATTAACAGAGTAAAGTTGTGCTGTTATGGGAATAGGGCTTGGGTGGGATTGTGGTTGGTGCAGACTTAATGGGCCGAATGGCGTTCGTCTGCACTGTAGGAGTCTATGATTCTATGAAAGGAAATGTTTCCAATTAAATGGGAAGATGCAATCCTTAACAGTCATAGAATCATTGAATCACGTATGTATAAATAAAATCTTCAGAGTGTAAAGAGACAATTCCAGTCCCCTTTCGAAAGCAGTCAGCGTCACTAATAGTGTGTTTAGTCAGCAGCTTATTCCTGTCACATTATT